>CANTAL010000008.1:2407500-2640000 GCA_947650365.1 Chamaelirium japonicum
ATATATATATATATATATATATATATATATATATATATATATATATATATATATATATATATATATATATATATATATATATATATATATATATATATATATATATATATATATATATATATATATATATATATATATATATATATATATATATATATATATATATATATATATATATATATATATATATATATACTAGTAAAAACCCTGTGCCTAAGGTCACGAAAAAGATTTAGAGGGCGACAAAAATATTTTGAGGGCGGTGATAATATTTCGAGGGTGGCGGCAATATTTTGAGGCTGGTAATAATAATTCATTGGCAACGATATTCATTCGAGTGGGGGGAGGGGTTTCATAATATTTTGAGAGCAGCAACGAAACATTTCATGAGCGGTAACAATATTATTAAGTGGTCCAATAATTTGAGGGTGTTAATAATGATTCGAGGGTGGCAACAGAACCTTGGCAGTTGTTGATCCCATTCAGCCCGATCGGATTGCAAACTAACGATTATGGTGCGGTTTTAACTCGGAACCCCCTTCCCTCTAGGTTGCTCTCTCTCTCTCTCTCTCTCTCAATTGGAGGGGACAACCTCTCCAGTATTGTTTGAGGGAGATAATAATATTTTGAGGGTGATAACAATATTTTTTGAGGGGAGATAATAGTAGTAATATTTTTAAGGGTGATAACAATATTCTGTGAAGACGCTCACATTCGGCAGTGGCCATATTTCGTGGCAGGTGACATTATTTAAAGGGCGGTAACCATATTTTGAGAGCAACAATAATAATTCATGAACAATGATAATATTTCGAAGAGGTCATAATATTTATAGGGTGTTAATGAAATATTTCGAGAACAATAACGATATTATTATGGAGGTATAATAATTTAAAGGTGACAATATTATTACGAGGGTGTCAACAAAATCCTGATAGCTACCGTCTCCACTCGGTTCAACCGCATGCAAACGAACCATTGTGATGAGATTTTAATTTGTAACCGCCTCTCTCTCTCTCCTCTATCTCTCTCTCTTCATCGGAGGGGACAAACCCTAGATGGCTCGACCCAACACATCACCCATGCTCAGGTGGCATTCGACAGTTGCTGACTAATTTTAGAAGTTCTGAATAGAGACAAACACTCGTTGGACAATGAGATGGGAATCTGAACATCATTTGATAAAAGGGACTGTGTGGTCACTTTAAAAAACATAACATATTTTAATGAGCTCTTCAAGAGAGATTAATCTCTTCAAACTTTAAAGTTATTTATTCTGAAAAGAAATAAAGTATTATTTAAATCCAAAACGTCAAGGTATTACTCAAATTGATCCAAAAGTATTATGAACAAAGATTTTTCCTGTTTTTTTGGCAAAAATGGCCCTCAACTCCATGTATTACTCAAACGGATCTACTTTGCTCATATTTGGAAAGCATACTTATTTTGCTAAACACACCACTATCATTCACCCCTTATCGGTCAGCCCATCGGGCAAAATTTGAGGAGTTGCAAGGGCGTCGTTGCGGGTTCTAATTTTTTTTCTTTTTGTTTACAGTCACATATAAGGCAAAGAAAGCGAACATAGCAAATGACCAAGAGGTATCATAAAAATGATAATTTCATTAAGCCACTTAACCATAGGCGCACTGACACACACCACAAAAATAATGTTATTTCTTTGCAAGAGTATAACTTAAGTTGTTCTTCAAATCAAGCCGCATTTATCGTAACCACTTTCGAGACTTGATATTGCTGCCATAATCAAATTCTATTCCACATGACCGTTGATCGAAAGGGCTTCGGCTAACATATAACTAATAACTGATTCTACTTATTAAGAGCAAATCTAAACTCATCATATAACTTTTACCAACAGATACCCCAACCCTATTGTTAATGTTTAAACTACATGATCAACACTCACCTATGATCCAACTATATTAGCTTATTCAAATGGTCAAAGAATCAAGTGAATTTGAACTCTTACAAACCCAATACCCGAGATACTGAAAACGTATATTATATGGTCACAATCATCAAGTTAATTGTCCGCTTTTTTTTCTTGCCGTGAGGGATGTGCTCATGTTGATACCTCCAAAGAAGTGATTCCCTAATAGGTGGTCCTACTCTATAGTGATTCCCTTGGGGTAACCAAAGCTGTGCTCCTACTGTATAGAGTTTGAGCTCCAATGGCTTGGAGATTAGGGAGGCTATGTGCTACCATTTGAGCTCACCACTTGGCACTTTCCCTCTAATTCCCCATTGAAGAGATCAAGAAAGAAGGGAAAACATCATAGAAGAGGTCAATTTTTTATTTGCAATCTTAAGGAACTCATCAAGGAAAAGCAAGGTTGTTTTTTGCAGATCAAGCAAGCCTATCATCCAAGAACCATCCTTTCACTCAGCAAAGATGTAGAACAATAAATTCACCCAAAAATAATAATAATTTTTTTTCTATGATTAGGTTTGACATAAAAACACAGTTCAACTTAAGTGCAACATGTCTACCCGTTTTTCCCATTTGACAAAGGTTTTAGACATATTAAAACACAAAGTTCATTGAACATTTCTACCCATTTTGCTTACGTGCAACATGTCATTTCCAAACACCGTAAAGTTCAGCTGTGATTGCATCAGTAAAACAGTACAAAGTGCAATGTCAATGACTTCTTCAATACCAATGATGAAACTATGACTGCTATGTAAATATAAACTTTGGAGTGATATACCATCATGTGCTACCAAACAGTGATATACAATCATGTGCTACCAAACAGTGATATACAACACAAATATGAGAGAGTGAGAGATAGAGAGAAAGAGAGGGTTCCTGAATGTATGAGATCAGAGCCTTTTCTTCTTTTTTTGAGACATTGAACCAAAAACAAAAACAGAGCTTTTCTTTATTCCTTCCTCTTATACTCAAAAAAAAAAACATATCTTTTCTAATGCTTAACCAAAAAGAAAAAAATAAACCACATATTTCTAATCCATTAATCACCATGGTCCCAAAGATGTAGACAATGAACATCCTAAAATCCTAGCTCCTCCTTGGTGTTGACATCTTCAATTTGAATCAGAGATGTGTCATCGTACTCGTCCGAATTCGACCTAACCAAAGAAATCCACATATAAAAATAAAACAAATTTGATATCAAGGAATGATTGAGACGTAATATACAACATGTGATATTAGAGATTCATTAAGCCACTGAACCTGAAAACTCACCAGAAAAGAACTCATCTATTTTGAGATCTCCCTGTTACTCCAATAAAACCCAGACATAAAATCTAAGTTTTAAAGTGCTCTCCTGCTCTCTGAACAAAACCCAGATGCTCAAAAGATCGGTTAACCCGGTAAACCCAGTTAATTGCCACCCCTAATCAATGTAGAGCCTGTAATATAACCTATTGTGCAGCATCTAAATTGGTCACATTATGTGGCCTATTGTCCTAAAAACACCAATCAATGCAGAACAATTAATGTGACATATTGTCCTAAAAAAAAAAATTACAAACCCACCGTTATAACCTTTTTTTTCTAAAAAACAAATGTGATCTTGGGACTGATATGTGGTATAGGGTTAAACCATGCAAAGCATTCCCTACTTTTAGGGGCAGAGAATTTGCTACTATATATAATTGAATTCAAACAATGGACTCGAGTTTTGATCTAGCTCAGATAAATCATATTATTGTCGACATCCAGTCACGGTGCCAATTTTTGACGGTAACGCCTACATCGTTGACCGAAACATCCTCCTGTGTTGGGTCTAGCGACACGACGGTGCCACAAAAATCGGTCCTTGAATGTCCTACACCATTGTTTGGATCAATTCAACAACTACCCTAAAATGAAGTAGAGCTATATATAAATTCAATGTCATAATGGAAAGAAGATGAGGATCAGCTTAACAACTTCTTTCTTTAAGAAGAACATCAATTTGGAAATCTAAACATAATTTGTATGAGAATTTTCAACTAAATACATACTCATCAATGTTTTTTTTACAGAAATACCCATCAATGTTGAACTAAAATTTTAGGAAAAATAAATTACATAAGAGGAAGACAGCATGCAGAAAACCAAGAGGAAGCTGAGGGGGATACCTTTGGCTCTCCGTGATGAGCATTATAATGTTATGAAGCCATACTCACCAAAACCACATGCATTAGAAAAACCCGATCGGATCTGCTCCTACCCCTCAACTATGGCAGAACTCAAAGGGTTCTAACACATAATAAATACCTTTAGCCTCCCAACTTCAAACAAAACAAAACTATGTTTTCAGCATCAGTAAAAGATTCAATACCTTGCATTGGCCAACTCTCAAAGTTGGGCATCCCAAAACCACTGCAATGAATTGCACAACCCCGATCTTCACAACTGATTCAAGATAAACATTTAAATCACCAAAAAGTATGCTAATTTAATATGAGAAGGTTGGAAAGAAAATATCTTTACTAATAAATTTTTTTAGTGATTTGTGATGTTATGATCGGTGATATGTGATCAGTCATCCCGTTCAAAAAAAAAGTGATTTCAAACCCAGGCAGGGATAGAAATTAGCAAGTCTAAAAAAAATTTTTGAGCTCACAATTTAGAAATAGAAATCAGGGATTTGAAACCCGATTGTTCATTAGAAAATCTCACCATTGATATTCAGGGATAGAAATCAGACAAAAAGAACTTTTCACCTAACAAAAAACAGAAATAGAAATAAAATAAACCACTGAAACATGATTGTTCATTAACATATATTGAAATTTTGAGGTCACATACCAGAAGTAGATCGACGGAGGGGGAGATCGGGGGAGGGAGATCTGGATCCAGCCTCTCCCCAGCTGCAGATATACCGAAGGAGATCGAGGGATGCGATGCCGAAGGAGATCGAGATAAGCCGAAGGAGATCGAGGGATGCATGCCGAAGGAGATCGAGATATGCCGCATACCGCATGCATCAGATTTTTTTTGGTGAATTCTGCGTTTCATCAAACAAAATCAGATATAAAGATTTTGTGAGCTATACAAAGCAAATAAAACATGTGAATCGCACTCGGTGTTTTTTCTAATATTGAAATCGGCAATGGAGAATAAGGGAGGTGGTGTTTATTGGTCACCTGGAGGATGAGGGAGGCGGTGTCACGGGCGAGCGGACAGATGGTGCGAATAGGGTTTCTTTGGTGCTGGCAGCACCTCCGCCGCGAATGGGGTTTCTTTGGAGCAGGAGGCACCACCGCCTTGGCTGCGAATAACATACCATAACTAAAAGGAACACCCATCTTCGGAATCCATGAGCTCCTTTCTATGAACCACCCAACCGTGAACTTCATAGCCTGCTGAGAGGTCACGGACAAATAGAACATAAGATGATAAAAACTCAAGGGATGATGAAAAAGATGAATTTGTAAACAATTAGAATTGCAATACCGTAAAAACACATGTTCAATTGCAATACCGCAAGCACACAGGTTCAATTGCAATACCCCAATGAGCGACTCTAGCTACTGGGTGGGTTCATCCTCCTTGGCCTTCGTGAATGCAGAGAAGAGGGTCTAGAGGTGAGAGAGCTTCTATTGGAGACACTCCGAGTTGACAAACTTTGGGTTCCCACAATTGTTGGTAACCTTCTCAAGAAAGCCCTCACCGATCGAGCTATAATTGCAAACCTTATCAGTTGAAAATAAAAAAACCACTTTTCCCCTGTTCAAGAGAGAGAGAGAGAGAGGGCTGGAGAGAAAGAGAGAAAGAGGCGAGTCAATTGGATGAATAGTGATGCTTTCACCTATTTCTTTTATCGATCGAGATGAATGGCAAGATTGGAGAGTTCATAGATCGAGGCCGAGATGTCCTGATCCATGCTGGTGACGATCAACCTCAAAGAACGAACAATACAACAATATATAATAAAAATTAGTGATCAATGATCAGTAATCCCATTAAAAAATCAGTGTGAAAGGAGTGCCTCCGATCAACATTAAAAAAAAAACAGAAAATAGTGATCAAGATCAAAAACAAATTAAAGATCATGATCAAAAGATAAAAGATCAAAAAGAGGGTGTGGATAACAACAAACATTGATCAGTAAACAATGATAAAAAAAAAAGTTTTCAAAAGAGGGATGTGGAATATTAAAAAAAAAAATCAGATTTTATAGCCCACTATTACCAAAGGTAAAACCCAATTACAGAAAAATTAACCACTATCTTACCAGTATAAAAACTGTTGGAAGTTAATCCGGGTCAGAGGCTCGCAGCGGAAGCGATTTGGCGGTCGAAAGACCGTTCATGGTGCACGTTACACTATTTAACTTTTCATGGAAACTAATCTACATATGTGTGCATGTGTATGCACGAGAATCGAAAACCCCTAACGGCAATCTAGCGTAATGATTAACTAGCATGGATGCAAATCATAATGCTCGCTAGATCTACATGTTAGATTACACATACCTTTCGTACGGATCTTTTAACCGCGGAGAATTGTCTTCTTTGTCGATGAAGACGAAAGATCGTTCACGAAGATACCGACGGTACGAATGGAGGTGTTGCCTTCTTGTTCACCCGATCTCACACGATGCACGGAACGTCGCTCTCGGATCTCTGAGTGCCTCCGATGAACGACCCTTCTCCTTCTTCAGAACTCCACGCGAGGAAGACGAAGTACCAAGCGGGAAACGCGAGATGAATCGGGAGAGAACTAGAGAGATGAGAAAGAGGGGGGTTCGGTTTCTGTAGCACATGGGGCCGGCGCCCATAGGTGCTTTTATAGGGCCGGCCACCCCCCCTTGGATAAGGATCCAAGGGGATAATGACCCCCTTATCTCATCTCTCCATTATCTCCTTTTTATCTCTCCGCGTATTTATCCGTTTTCCCACTTTTTAGGGCTCGATCTTAACCGTTTTTATCGCCCCATCCCTATCCATATGGCCGGCCCTATAGATGAGGGATTCTCATCCCTACATCATAGGGCCGGCCCTAGCGAGGTGTCCCATCACTAGGGTCGGCCAACAGTGAGGTCCGGTAGAGTGAGGTTTTTACCAAAACACCCCGACGCCTCATTTTCACCATTTCTAGCGTGCGATACCTAGCGGCCATTACTTAAGTGATATCTACTAGTTACTTACTATTAACTGAGGCCACCGGAAGGTGCCTCTAGCAAAGTCAACTAGTCAACTCGTAACATACCCCGGTGCATCGCACCTATGTAGCGAAGTTCACTTATGGCTAGGGATTACTACATACGACTCCGCACTAGTCTCGGGCTCAACCCTTAGTACTCGTATGTAGTTACGCATCTACTGTGCTCTAGTGCCAAGCACACACGGAGCGTATACTTCTTTCTTCCTCCTGCTTATGGTGTTCCGAGGAGACGGTTCAAGAACCGTACATAATGTTGATAAGGTGGAACCATCAGGGACCGGGGTTCATGGCTTCCAACTCAAGCTCGATCGACACACTACCCGAGTGTACCATCGATCCTCTGAGCTCGAGTTAACCTATGTAGCCACCCAGAGTGCGACGCAGGCTGCACTCCAATTCACCCAGACTTACTATGTTCTCCATCATACCCCTGCTCTCCGCTTAGTAGTGGTAAACTCGCTGTCCCTCCACTTGATGCCATGATTCACTTCGAGCGGTGAAGACTACCGTCAGACTCGAACGATCATATGACTTGGTTCCTTCTAGGTTGACCTATACATCGTACCTCTGATTACCCCGTCGAGTAATCGAACCCGGTCAACAGTCAAACTGATGACCACCAGGCCTGGGTTTGGTACAGTGTAAGTCACACCAAGGAACGCATCTCCCATCAGGGGTGTGGATGGCCTGCAGGAGTGACACGCTAATGCAACGCCAGCCGGGTAACCCAGTACACCGTGGTTTTGGATCACTGCATATGGACCCTCACACATTGGTGCGCCAAAGCACCACGCAACTGGTTAGTCCATCAGTCGTGGTTCCTCAGGGTTTAGGACCGTTTTACCCTAAGCAGAAACATGGCTTAGTGTACCAGTGTCTGCTCACTGATCTGTACACCGTGTTAGTTCCGTTCAGCCACAGACACTGTGCCTGGTGATGACCATGGTGAAGACATCCCATGAACTGTCATCGCCAACAGTTTATCATGATGAGGCGACCAACCTGATCATAGCTGCGAACTTATTTAGGTTATACGGGACCAATCCACTTAGTCTTCAACTCAGTGGACTACCATATAACCATGGCTCTCTGTTCTCTAAAGAACACGTAACTATGTTACACACCTATATGCATCTCATATATATTAATAACTATCAATCTCTATTAGACCAAAACATAAAGTTTTACAAGCTTAGAACACATCAATCCTAATAATCTCCCACTTGGTCTAGCGAATCAAAACGGTTTTGACTCCCATCGCGTCCACATGTCGCTCGAATGCCTTGGTAGGTATTGCCTTTGTGAAAGGATCAGCAACATTATCTGTAGATGCAATCTGTGTCACCGCTACTCGCCCTTGCTTTTGAAACTGCCGAATCAAGTGGAACTTGCGCTCGATGTGCTTCCCCTTTTGGTGATGTCTTGGCTCCTTTGCTTGTGCTACCGCCCCACTATTGTCGCAGTAAAGCACAATAGGTAACTGGGCCTCTGGTACGCACCCCAAATCCGTGAGGAATTTCTTGAGCCATACCGCCTCTTTGGCTGCCTCGCACGCTGCAACGTACTCAGCCTCTGTGGTAGAGTCTGCGATGCATTTCTGTTTCACACTCTGCCAACTAACCGCTGCTCCTCCTAGCATAAACACAAAACCTGATGTCGACTTCCTGGATTCCAAATCTGACATAAAGTCAGAATCTGTATATCCAATCGGCGTCAGTTCTTGTCCAGTGTAAACCAACTCATAGTCCCTTGTTCTACGAAGGTACTTGAGTATACACTTCACAGCTGTCCAGTGATCTGGACCCGGATTCGACTGAAACCGACCCATCATTCCTACTGCGAAACAGATATCAGGCCTTGTACAATGCATAGCATACATTAGACTACCTAGTGCTGAAGCATAAGGTATCTTCTGCATTTCTGCTCTCTCCTCAGGTGTCTTAGGACATTGATCCTTAGACAGTTTTACGCCATGTCTAAATGGCACAAAACCCTTCTTGGAGTTTTGCATGTCAAATCTAGCCATAACCTTATCTATATACGCAGCCTGTGATAGCGAGAGAATCATGTTCTGGCGATCACGTGTTACGTTGATCCCCAAAACATAACTCGCTTCACCTAGGTCTTTCATATCGAACTGTGTTGACAACCAGACCTTTACCGTTGACAATGTTCCTACATCATTCCCAATGAGTAGAATATCGTCTACGTAAAGTATCAAATATATCACTGTAGTCTTATCACTCCTCTTGTATACACATGGTTCATCCTCGTTTTGAGTAAATCCATATGACTGGATTACCTGATCAAAACGGATGTTCCAACTTCTAGATGCTTGCTTTAGTCCATAAATGGACTTCTGCAACTTGCAAACTAGATGTTCCTGACCCTCTGATTCAAAACCTGGTGGCTGCATCATATAAATGTCTTCTTCCAAATTCCCGTTAAGGAATGCTGTCTTAACATCCATTTGCCAGATCTCCCAGTCATAATGGGCTGCAATGGATAGAAGGATCCGAATAGACTTTATCATAGCTACCGGCGAGAAGGTTTCGTCAAAGTCGATTCCTTCTCTCTGGGTATAACCCTTGGCAACTAATCTAGCTTTATAAGTCTCTATTGTACCATCGGATCTTTTCTTCTTCTTGTACACCCACTTACACCCAATAGGTTTAATATTGGATGATGGTGTAACTAGAGTCCAGACAGCGTTATGGGACATTGATGCAATTTCTGCCTCCATGGCCTTTTGCCAGTCAGAGCTGTCAGAAGCTCCCACTGCCTCATCGTAGCTCAGTGGGTCATCCTCCTGACCCTCTGGATCAACCAATAAGGTTTCTCTATAGTATCTGTCAGGAGCTCTGATGTTTCTCCCACTGCGACGAGGTGGTGGTGGTGTTACAGGATTAATAGGTTCTACAGTATCTGGTATATTATTATCTGTAATGTCAGCTCCCACTATGCTTTTGGATGCGCTCTCTGATCTAGTACCCAGTAGCTCATCCAGAACTACCTTACTAGCAGGCTTGTGGTCCATAACATAATCATGTTCTAGGAAAATGGCATTCGTCGAAACGATTACCTTCTTTTCCTCAGGATCATAAAATAGTCCACCTTTAGTCTCTTTGGGATACCCTACAAACCGACATGCTTTGGACTTTGGCTCCATCTTTTCCCTCTTGTCAATCCGCACATGTGCAGGACATCCCCATATTCTGAAGTGCTGTAGTGTTGGCTTTTGCCTTGACCACAGTTCTCTAGGGGTCTGAGGCACTGATTTAGATGGAACATGGTTCAGAACATATGCTGCTGTTTGAAGGGCATATCCCCAAAAGGTCGTTGGTAAACAGGCATAACTCATCATGCTTCGAACCATGTCCAACAAGGTTTGATTCCTTCTCTCAGAGACTCCATTCTGTTGTGGGGTACCTGGAGCAGTTAACTGGGATGTTATCCCATGCTCCACCAAATACCCAAGGAACTCGTCAGATAGGTATTCACCTCCTCGATCATATCGAAGGGTTTTTATACATTTACCTGTCTGCTTTTCTACTTCAGCCCTGAACTCTTTGAACATGTCAAAGGATTCCGACTTCCGATGCATAAGGTAAATGTAACCATATCTTGAGTAATCATCTGTAAAAGTGATGAAGTACTCATGGCCTCCTATCGCCTTGACGCTCATGGGTCCACATACATCTGAATGTATTAACTCCAATACCTCAGTAGCTCTTACTCCTTGGCCTTTGAAGGCCCTCTTGGTCATCTTGCCTTCCAGGCAGGATTCACAGGTGGGAAGGATCTCCGTAGGATCTGTTTCCAGAAGCCCGGCCTTTACCAACCTATGGATCCTATCTAAGGCAATATGCCCAAGCCGTAAGTGCCACAATTGGGTTAAATTCTCCGAAGGTTTCTTACGCTTAGATGAATTAACATTAAATGCTAAAGTTATTATGTTATCTTTTTCAAATTTAGGACTGAGAATATAGAGATGATTCTGAACCATTCCTCTTATTATAAAAGTTCCATTCAGTTTAAAAGACACACCAGAAGTATCAAAATAAACTGAATAACCTTCATTAACTAAAGAAGAAACAGAAATTAAGTTACGTCTCAAGGACGGTACATAAAAGACATCTCTAAGAGTCAAAGTCTTATTATTCGAAAAAATAAGAGTAACATCTCCTATAGCTTCAGCAGCAGCTACGGCCTCAGTTCCCATGCTCAAGGTCACCTCTCCATCAAGCAACCTTCTGCTTTCCCGAAACCCCTGAAGAGAGTTACAGGCATGGTTAGAGGATCCTGAATCCACAATCCAACTAGCAAAAGAACTATTACTTGAAAGAAATGATTCAACAACTAAGAGTTGTAGATTACCTTCTCCAGCATTCTGAGGCTTCTTGCAGTCCTTCTTCCAATGACCCTTCTGGCCACACCGGAAACACTTAGTGCCCGGTTTCTTTGATTCTCCAGACCCAGAGGCCCCATCAGAGTCCTACACAGGCGCTGACTTAGGTTTCTTCTTATGTTTCTTGCCTAGAGGTTTACCAGGCTTCTTGAAGGATCTGCGTTGCACGTGAAGTGCTTCGCCCTTCTGCTTGAAGCCATCCTCTGCTGCCTGGAGAGCTCCCAGAAGCTCTGCATTTGTCATAGCCAACTTGTTTAAATTAAAGTTGGTGATAAAGCCTTCAAAGGCTCCAGACAGTGACGAGAGGAAGATGTCTGTCATCACCTCGCCTTCTAGCACAATGTCCATGGTCGCTAGTTCGTTCTGGAACCCAAACATTTTCATCATGTGTTCCCGAACCAGCGTCCCATTGGACATCTTAGTGCCGACGAGTTTCTTGATAGTAAGGTATCGCGTAACGCGATTGTGACCTTCAAACATCTCCTTCAGATACAACATCATATCAGAAGCGTCGGGCATCTCCTCGACTTGCTTCTGCAGAGTTGTTTGCAAGGATGCTATTATATAGCATTTACATATCTCATTAGATTCCTTCCAGTCAGTGAATCCCTTTAACTGTGCCTCTGTGGCATTGGGTCCTGGCAAATCTGGCTCAGGGTCATTCAGGGCTGACATGTGTTTACCTATCCTTAAGACTAGGTACAGGTTACGCTTCCAGTCCTCATAGTTGGGACCGGTAAGTTTGTGGTCATTTAGGATAGCGGACAGGGGGTCTAACTTGGTCATCTGAAAATAAAAGACTGAATATATGAGATGCATTAAAAACTTATTTTATGGATTTTTAAAACAAGCTAATTATATCCATATGACAACGCTACCCTCAAGCGGAGCCATCTCTATGGATTAATTAACCATGTATGTAAGATCTCGGAGTAGGCTACACCTGTCCGAGGGGGCAGTGTGCAGGTCTTCCGCTTACACGGGTCTTTCCCTTGACCCTATCCAAATCTGCCAACTACGGGCTTTGATGGACCATGGTTATCTTTTGGCCAGTACCACGTGATCACCGTTGTCTTCGCAACGAATACCTCACGCGTACTTAGGATGCTTACCCACGAGCTTAGGCAATTACGGCACGGGAATTCTAACGGCCCCCACGAGGGTGAGTAAAGCCTGAACACTTGGCACCGTAACCGCCATATCCCGAAGGAGATCACTAAGTAGCTTGGCATAGAAAAACACAGCTCTCACCCGAGGGGGTTGTTGAGTTATGCCCTTCCACCCGAGTACGAAGTGATTAGCCGTGGAGGCCAGAGGATCTCTAAAAGTCCTATATTACATCCCTTATAAATATTTGAGGGTTATTTTGCGAGTATGAATTTATGCAAATGCAAAGGTAGCGACCTCCTAAATACTAGACCCTGGTCACACCATGCTCCCACTAGCGTTCAAGCCCTTCGCCTAGCATTAATCATTCTCGGAATATCAGAGTCCCTGCCTCAAGTGGATTTCTCCATTCAAGGGTCACATTACATATTCCGAGAATATCGATGCTCTGCAAAACTGGTCATAACGCTAATGCTCTGGAGCTAATCCTAGAGTCAGACTCACTGGAAAGGACTCCCACTAGTCATGGCGCCTCGCTTATAGATTTGACAATTGATGTTCAATGGATCTCCATCTCATCTTTGATTTCGATGCTGGCCAAATAGGCACACCCGACTAGTCGGGTGCTCTCCTAATGGTGGCATAACCATATGTGATGGGATCCCACTAACATCAAAAGTCAACTAAATAATAGACGTCATCTAGCGGGATCCTATCCTCAAACAGTCGCTTGGACCGGAGGGGAAAGGCTTCCCTCTAAAACAGATAATAGCATTATCTCATCGGGGTTCGATATGAAGCATAAAGAACTAATTAAAGAAAGCAACCAGAAAAAACTGAATTAAGTTCAGGGTCCGACCCCTGAACCTAATTAGCACAGCGCAGGCCTCTAGCTTTCTTCGCAAGGTTCCTCGGTCCGGCTTCTTCGTCGCACTCGCGAATACTTTACCGGATCGTCTTTATCCTCCAGGGTTCCGCTTTCGCTCCCGATGGTGGATTTCTTTGGCACATCTTTCTTCTCAATCTGTAACCAAAAATTCTAGTACGCTTCGAGCAATTGCTCGCTCGTACACAATTCCTAGAAAGAAAAGAAAAAAACACACCTAGGAAAAGGCCATGGGAAACCGAGGATAGACAAGCCCCATCACTCGCCTAATCTAAGGCTCAATTACATATCCACACATAGAAAGCAAATCCAGACTTTTTGCTAACTCGGGGTCCGACCCCCGGTAGCAAGCACAAAGCATAGATCTAGATTTTTTATAACGGCGCCCTGCAAGAATGATTAATAGAACAAGCACAATCTATACATATGCATGATCTAAGCGTATGAACCCCGATGATTTCACGCATTCATCATGCGCACACATGTTCGTTTCATGAAAAAAAAACGTGAAACGCACACCACTAATGCGGCTCTGATACCAATTGTAGGAAGTTAATCCGGGTCAGAGGCTCGCAGCGGAAGCGATTTGGCGGTCGAAAGACCGTTCATGGTGCATGTTACACTATTTAACTTTTCATGGAAACTAATCTACATATGTGTGCATGTGTATGCACAAGAATCGAAAACCCCTAACGGCAATCTAGCGTAATGATTAACTAGCATGGATGCAAATCATAATGCTCGCTAGATCTACATGTTAGATTACACATACCTTTCGTACGGATCTTTTAACCGCGGAGAATTGTCTTCTTTGTCGATGGAGACGGAAGATCGTTCACGAAGATGCCGACGGTATGAATGGAGGTGTTGCCTTCTTGTTCACCCGATCTCACACGATGCACGGAACGTCGCTCTCGGATCTCTGAGTGCCTCCGATGAACGACCCTTCTCCTTCTTCAGAACTCCATACGAGGAAGACGAAGTAGCAAGCGGGAAACGCGAGATGAATCGGGAGAGAACTAGAGAGATGAGAGAGAGGGGGGTTCGGTTTCTGTAGCACATGGGGCCGGCGCCCATAGGTGCTTTTATAGGGCCGGCCACCCCCCCTTGGATAAGGATCCAAGGGGATAATGACCCCCTTATCTCATCTCTCCATTATCTCCTTTTTATCTCTCCGCGTATTTATCCGTTTTCCCACTTTTTAGGGCTCGATCTTAACCGTTTTTATCGCCCCATCCCTATCCATATGGCCGGCCCTATAGATGAGGGATTCTCATCCCTACATCATAGGGCCGGCCCTAGCGAGGTGTCCCATCACTAGGGTCGGCCAACAGTGAGGTCCGGCAGAGTGAGGTTTTTACCAAAACGCCCCGACGCCTCATTTTGACCATTTCTAGCGTGCGATACCTAGCGGCCATTACTTAAGTGATATCTACTAGTTACTTACTATTAACTGAGGCCACCGGAAGGTGCCTCTAGCAAAGTCAACTAGTCAACTCGCAACATACCCCGGTGCATCGCACCTATGTAGCGAAGTTCACTTATGGCTAGGGATTACTACATACGACTCCGCACTAGTCTCGGGCTCAACCCTTAGTACTCGTATGTAGTTACGCATCTACCGTGCTCTAGTGCCAAGCACACACGAAGCGTATACTTCTTTCTTCCTCCTGCTTATGGTGTTCCGAGGAGACGGTTCAAGAATCGTACATAATGTTGATAAGGTGGAACCATCAGGGATCGGGGTTCATGGCTTCCAACTCAAGCTCGATCGACACACTACCCGAGTGCACCATCGATCCTCTGAGCTCGAGTTAACCTGCGTAGCCACCCAGAGTGCGACGCAGGCTGCACTCCAATTCACCCAGACTTACTATGTTCTCCATCATACCCCTGCCCTCCGCTTAGTAGTGGTAAACTCGCTGTCCCTCCACTTGATGCCATGATTCACTTCGAGCGGTGAAGACTACCGTCAGACTCAAACTATCATATGACTTGGTTCCTTCCAGGTTGACCTATACATCGTACCTCTGATTACCCCGTCGAGTAATCGAACCCGGTCAACAGTCAAACTGATGACCACCAGGCCTGGGTTTGGTACAGTGTAAGTCACACCAAGGAACGCATCTCCCATCAGGGGTGTGGATGGCCTGCAGGAGTGACACGCTAATGCAACGCCAGCCGGGTAACCCAGTACACCGTGGTTTTGGATCACTGCATATGGACCCTCACACATTGGTGCGCCAAAGCACCACGCAACTGGTTAGTCCATCAGTCGTGGTTCCTCAGGGTTTAGGACCGTTTTACCCTAAGCAGAAACACGGCTTAGTGTACCTGTGTCTGCTCACTGATCTGTACACCGTGTTAGTTTCGTTCAGCCACAGACACTGTGCCTGGTGATGACCATGGTGAAGACATCCCATGAACTGTCATCGCCAACAGCTTAACATGATGAGGCGACCAACCTGATCATAGCTGCGAACTTATTTAGGTTATACGGGACCAATCCACTTAGTCTTCAACTCAGTGGACTACCATATAACCATGGCTCTCTGTTCTCTAAAGAACACGTAACTATGTTACGCACCTATATGCATCTCATATATATTAATAACTATCAATCTCTATTAGACCAAAACATAAAGTTTTACAAGCTTAGAACACATCAATCCTAACAAAAACGAATGAGTGCCACTGACCAGCATTCAAAACCAAAAAACAGAAATTAAAAGTCAAGATAAAACAAACAAACAAATAAAAGATCATGATGATAAAATATCAAAAGAGGGGGAAAGAGAGGGAGCAAAGAAAATGATCCAGGAGTAAATCGATCTATCTTAAAAACCCAAGAACAGAAAAATATGAAGAAAATGATGCAGAGAGGGAAGAAAGAAAATGAAACATGTGTGAAGAATCAACTGAAAAATACCATTTTTATTCGGAAAATCTCACATCATCCCAAAATAAAAACTAATCAAATGATATAATAAGTCAACAAAAAAGTGTGTGATTCCCGGTCGGGGTTGCTTGCCGGTGAGGGGAGAGTGCGATTCATAGGTTGGGGTGCTTATCGGTTGATGGTCACCTGCCGATCGGGGACGAATGCGATTCACAGGCAAAAGAACCCTGCAACCGCACCACCCCGTTGCCGCCTGTAGCGCTGCCCCCCTTTCGCGCATTCTGTAGAAAATAGAAGAAAAAAAAAACAGGGCTTTGAAGGGAACCTGGAAATCAAAAGAAAAAAATGTTAAAAAACCTAGAACAGGAGAGAGAGAGAGAGAGAGAGAGAGAGAGAGAGAGAGAGAGAGAGAGAGATAGAGAGAGAGAGGAGGGGGGCTTGGCCACCCCCTTCGGTTGCTGCTGTCACCGGAGATGCCTGCAGCGAGCCAGAGTCACCGTCACCGGAGATGCCTGCAGCGGGCCAGAGTCGGTTGGTGACGTTCCAGAGCCCGCAGCCGTGAGCCACGGCGAAGGGCGTGGGAGCGTCGCCCTTGAACCACGCGCCCATAGAATGGAACGACGTTACTTGAACCGGGTCAAGCACAGCGAGGAGGAACGGCGACAAGCAGCCGTCGATGCAGGTCGCTTTCGGGCGCACCACCGTAGGGGGAGAATGAGGGGGCAGGTTCGACGCTTCCGGTGAGAGAGAGATTTGGGTTTTCGAGAGGGGGGCGCACAGCGGGCTGGTCGGTAGAGAGAGAGAGATCAAAACTGATTAAATCGGAGAGAGAGAGAGAGAGAGAGAGAGAGAGGTATCTATCAGGAGAGAGAGAGAGATCGGGAAATCGGGCGACTGTTATTTTGCTGGAATGAGAGAGAGAGAGAGAGGGAGAGAGACATAGAGATTAAATCGGCGGCCTTTGGGTTTCCAAAGGGGGGAGGGGGGCGCACAACGGGCCTGCCGAGAGAGAGGGAGAGATCTAGCAGGAGAGAGAGAGACAGAGAGAGAGATGGATTTAAGAGGGATGATTTCAGAGGGGGGGGGCAACGGGCATCGAGGGAGGCAGCCACCGATGGATTTAAGAGGGGGGCTACGGATGGGGGCTGTTTGATCAGACGGATGGGGTTGGGATAGGGGCTGTGGATCGGGTGGGTTTGAATGGACGGACGTCTCAGATGGGGGCAGGGCTCAATCTCGGGAGGGGGATTTAAGAGGTTTAAGGCTGTGGGGCTAGGAAACGGACGACTGTGATGGAGTTTCCTTGTTTATCCCCCTCCTCTAGATAAATCTGAGCCGCTCCTTTGTCTCAGTTCATTTGTCCCCCCTATAACCGTCGTCCCTTATTATTTATATATATATATATATATATATATATATATATATATATATATATATATATATATATATATATATATATATATATATATATATATATATATATATATATATATATATATATATATATATATATATATATATATATATATATATATATATATATATATATATATATATATATAGGGGCATGCTATGCTGCGGCATGCGGTACGTGCGGCACAGCACCGCAGCCGTCTGATGCACGCGCTGCGTGCATCGCATGCACGCAGCAGTGCATCAGACGACATGCGGTAGGTGCCGCACTTATCGCATGCCGCATTCAAGCATTTCTCTCTCTCTCTCTATATATATATATATATATAAAGAGAGAGAGAGAGAGAAATGCTATAATGCGGCATGCGGTACGTGCGGCATCGCACCGCAGCCATTTGATGCACGTGCTACGTGCATGCGATGCACGCAGCGGTGCATCAGACGGCTGCGTTGCGGTGCCGCACTTACCGCATGCCTCATATAGCATTTATCTCTCTCTCTCTTTCTCTCTCTCTCTCTCTCTCTATATATATATATATATATATATATATATATATATATATATATATATATATATATATATATATATATATATATATATATATATATATATATATATATATATATATATATATAGGGAGGGATACTTTTACTCATGGCCTCTTACTCATATAGTTACCTATGATCCAGGCCGTCCGTTAGATCCCGACGTACAGTTTGGATTAGATGGGGAGTTAAAGCAATGATGTTTGCATTAAATGCGGGCTTTTAATACAGGCTTTTAATACAGGCATTTAATGCAGACACCATTGCTTTAACTCCCCATCTAATCCGAACTATACGTCGGGATCTAATGGATGGCCCGGATCATAGGTAAATATATGAGTAAGAGGCTATGAGTAAGAGTATCCCTCCCCTATATATATATATATATATATATATATATATATATATATATATATATATATATATATATATATATATATATATTGCAGGTAAGTTACAACTCACTGTAACATTCCTAACTAGACAAAAATGAACTGAATAGATCTAACCATTCGTTCAAAAATTAACGCAAGATCTCTATTTCCCCATCAACCAACTCCCTCCCCTTGGTTTCAAATCCTGACCCATTTAAACTGTACTAAACCCCTAAAATCCCAGCCCATTTAAACTGCACTAAAACTGACCATTCATCCTGTGATCGTTGTTCGCATCAACGGCTATAAATCCGCCTACTGAAATTTTGGCCGCCCCTAACCATCGGGTCGATCTTGAGGAATCCGTTCGAATAGAGACATCTGTGATTGATCAATTATAGGGGGAGGGGGAGGGGGAGTTGGTCGTGTCGAAAGCGCCCGCTTCGTGCCAATCGGCACGGGCAAGGAAATGAGTGTCCCTATGAATGCCGGTTGTCGTCGAACGTGTTTTGTTTTTGAAGGTGTTTAAGTGTGTTACTGCCGAAGGCGGCCCGCTGCATTGTCGATAGATGTGTTGCAGCCGAAGGCAGCCCGCTGCAGTGCTGATAGGTGTGTTGCCGCCGAAGGCGGCCCGCTGCAGTGACGACTAGTACGGGCATGCACTAAACCTGATCGTTTATCCCATGATCGTTGTTCACATCAACGGCTATAAATCCGCTTGCTGAAATTTCGGCCGCCTCAAACCATCGGGTCGATATCGAGGAATCCCGACCCATTTAAACTGCACTAAACCTGACCGTTCATCCCGTGATCGTTGTTTGCATCAAAGGCTGTATACCCGCCTGCTGAAATTTCGGCCGTCCCAAACCATCGGATCGATTTCGAGGAATCCATTTGAATAGAAACAGCTGTGATTGATCGATTATAGGGGGAGGGGGAGTTGGTCGCGCAGAAGACATCTGCTTCTTGTCAATCGACACGGGCGAGGAAATAGTTATCCCTATGAATGCCAGTGCTGTCGTCGGAAGTGTTTTGTTGCCGAAGACGTTTAGGTGTGTTGCCGCCAAACTATGCAGTTAAAGTCGGTAGTCAGCCCTAGTCGGCCAAGGGCCGACTAGGACTAGTCGGGACTAGTCGGGACTAATTCGGGACTAGTCGGCCAAAACTTATTCTAACCCCTCCCCCCCTCCCTAAACATATATGATATATGAACTAGCATAAATGTCAATAAGTAGATGATATTAGTCGGTTAATAACAATACATACCTTCACACTTCACAGCATGGGTATAAATACATAAGTAACAATCTAACAGAACACAGTTGTATTAGCTTCATGCCCATGTCAAAAGACTCAGAAGTAGAACTAAGAATTCATCACAATATTTGTTTGATGATATTTAATCAGTGAACAACCCTAATTTTGATTATAGGGTTATATGGATATCAACAAATAAACTAATTATTTGTCTATGTTTTTATCTGAGATTCTCAGGTGCTCAACATATGATTACAGGGAAGAGCCATAGTTGTGAGTCTTGCGACTCAAGACTTTGAGCCAATGTAAAAAAATCCAAACAAAATTGCTTACAAAGACTCCTTTAAAAAAAAAATTTGCTTGCAGAATGCTGCATGGGGACTAGTCGGGTTTAGTCGGGGACTAGTCGAGATTCCGCCCAGCAATGACGGAATCGAAATTAATCGGTCGGCAAAATGCCGCCCAGGGACTAGTCGCCGACTAGTCCCGACTTTGATAGCATAGCCGCCAAAGACGGTCCTGCCGACAGGCACGGGCATGCACTAGTATATATATATTGCAAGTAAGTTACTAGATATAGTTAAATCACATTATTCTGCCGCACTGCATACATCTCCAATCTCCATCCACCCCGATCCCTATCGCTGATCAAGGCCATCCAACCAACGTTTCCCGTCCAACTCACGTTACTCGAAACTGACCATTTCGGGACAATCTAGATCCCACCGGACTTCGTTTCTCCACCCCTCGACGGAGCAGAGCAGGTCTCCGGCCCTCCGACGACGTTTCGGAACCCCCACGACCGCGCCCGTGGATGGAAGCCATCAAGAAGCAGGCCACGAAGCTCAGGGAGCAGGTCGCCAAGCAGCAGCAGGTACCCTTCACCCCCTCCCATCTCCCCTTCTATGGCGCTTTGGTTCGCCCGCACCAACCCCACATTGATCGGGTCCTCCAAATCCCCAATAGAAAGGGTTCTCGGATTGGATTCATCGGCCGAACCCTCTTGATTTTGGCTGTACGGTCAAATCGATGCCATTTGCTTCTAGGGTTCTCTTATCGCTTCGATGTTTACCGTTTGAGATTCTCGGCCATGGCTGATCCCAAACTATTAAGGGCAACCCACGTTTTTGTACGCGCTCAACAATAGTAAGACAGGACTAAAGAAAGTTGTAGACAATGGAGATCAATGGTTAAGCCAACTTCTTGTTCTCTTGGTAATTCTTAAAAGATCCGATAAGTGCAAAAGAAATGTTAAGAAGTTTTGTATATATGGGGCATTTGGGTTTTGTTGTAGTTTTAACAACAAAAGTTAATTATGGAGATAATCTTCTTTATGTCTTTCTCTTATAAGTTAATAATCCAAAGTTAATTATGGAGAGAATCTTATTTATGTCTTTCTTATAAGTTAACAATCCAATGTTCTTATACAATTTGCATTGGAAAGGTGAAAGGTGGATGGTAGGAGTTTAGGGCTATAACCGTGTTCAACAGGGGGGTTTGTTACTTAAACATGAACAAAGGGTGGTCTTATGGAGCTATTAACTTGTTTATCAAGCGGGTTTGTTACTTTGTTAAGCATGATCAACATGTGGTTTTATGGGGCTATTATCTTGTGCATCAATAGGGTTTGTTAGACATGAAGGGAGGTGGCCTTATGGGGCTATTATCTTGGGCATCATGAGAGTCTATTAAATATGGAGGGAAGGGGGTCTTAGGGTGAGAAGACTTGATTCTTGTTTAGATAGGAAGTGGTATTATAGCGTAAGAGATTCGGAGGATGGTTCTCAACTTTATCCAAAGTTAAAACAGAGGGAATGAGTGTAGCTTGTCATTTAATTGGAATCTCCTCTCTAGAGGGGGATTGATCATATGATGATCCTACGCAGGTTATGGAAGATACAATAATGACTGATGTGTATGAGGTTTATCTGAATATGAATGGTTGCATTAATTAAGTAGGTGGCTTTATCTTCCAAGTGCAAGAGGACAATAGTAGTGTTTCAAGAGCATCACGGGGATAATCAAAATCGTGATGTAGGTGTTGAATCCTTTTAACGTAGCAGGTTAGAAGATTTCAGGAATCCTCAGCTGTAATTGCGTGTCAATTTAGAGGTTTTGATTTTTTCCTCATAGTTTTCAGTATTCAACTATATTTTAGCTAATTGTTAGTCTTGAGTGTTAGTTGTCGTCATTAGGTCAAGTTGGTTAATTTGCGTTTATTTTTTGTATTAGTTCTGTTACGAGGCGCTCAGTTTAATTTGAGCCTGATTTTATCGAGTCAAGTGCAATTTTGTTTGGTTGTCGAATGGATTTGTATAAATATCACTGAAAGTTTGGATTGCTAAATCCCGATAAATTAAAATATTTCTTGTGAAGAATTGCCACCATAGTAGTTCAATGAACGCACTGAATTGAGCCTTGCCAAAAGGCCTTAAATAATCAACCATGTCTCCATATAACTTTTCCCTACCAAATATGGGACTAAAAACATAAATTAAGCCAAAACTTATAGGCTAAAAATTACCACTAATTAATACTCCATAAATACTAATTAAATAGCATAAATAAGCGATAAAATACATTGATCTTCATGGGCCTTCACATCTAGGTTGATTTTGCCTTGAATCTGTGTGCGCCTGACTAGGATACACCGATACTTCAAAACAGGTGCCGTACCCGTATCAGATACTTTCTGATACTCCGATACGGCCCAATACAGCGGGATACGTATCCGATACGGCTACGAAGTATCGGAATTAAAAAAAAAAAAAACCGATACGGCGGGGATACGATCCTGATACGTCGGGGATACGGCCCGATACGCCGGGGATACGACTCGATACGTCGGGGATACGGCCCGATACGCCGGGGATACGGCTCGACACATAGACCCCCTGTATTATGACCGATGATCACTTACACCCCCTATAGTTTGAAAGCCCAAAACAGAACTAGGAGGGGGTGCAAATGGTGTGTTTTTCAAAATAAAGGGGGGGATTTGTAGGGTTTTAAACATGAGGGGGTGTAAGTGATAATGGGTCAAACCCATCTGGCTGGGATACACCGATACTTCAAAACAGGTGTCGTACCCGTATCGGATACTTCCCGATACTCCGATACGGTCCGATACGACGGGATACGTATCCGATACGGCTACGAAGTATCAGAATTAAAAAAAAATATATATATATCCGATACGGCAGGGATACGGCCCCGATACATCGGGGATACGGCCCGATACGCCGGGGATACGGCTCGATACGCCAGGGATTTGACCCGATACGCTGGGGATACGACTCGATACGTCGGGGATACGGCCCGATACGTCGGGGATAGGTATTGGGTCTAAATATATAATATTATACATATATATTATATAGGGTAAATTACACATAGACCCCTTGTATTATGATCGATGATCACTTACACACCCTATAGTTTGAAAACCCAAAACAGAACCAGGAAGGGGTGCAAATGGTGTGTTTTTCAAAATAAAGGGGGGGATTTGTAGGGTTTTAAACATAAGGGGGTGTAAGTGATAATGGGTCAAACCCATTTGGTGAATCACACTAATTGGATGCCACGTCAACTGGTGTAACGGACGGCTGTGATTTTTTTTAGGTTATAACTTAACCTCAGATCGCTCAGACTGAGATCCTGTGGCCGACCTTGTTGGAGAGCGAGAGAGGGGGAGCGACCAGGCGACGACGAGGCGGCGACCACACCAACCAGGTGACGACGACGAGGTGGCGACCACACCGACCAGGCGACGACGACGAGGCGGCGACCACATCGACCAGGCGACGGCGACCAGTGTTCAGGGTTTTTTTTTTTCTTCTCTTCTCCTTTTCTTCTTTTTTGCTAGACGGACTGAGTTTCACTCGGATTGTTAGGGTTTCGGCCGTCGAACCTTGCCGATTTTGGCCGAAACCCACCTTGCCGGTCTTCTGGTAGACGGATTGAAGGGCAAAGTTGCTTTTCTAGGTTTTTTTTTTCAAATCACATTATTGAAGGCATGATCGATGTTTTTTTTTTTTAAATCCAAAGCCTCGAGTGAGTTTCGCTGGGATTGTTAGGGTTTCGGCCACCGAAACCTTGTCGGTTTCGGCCAAAACCTTAACAATTAGGCTGAAACCCACATTGTCAGTCTTCTGCTGGACGGACTGAAGGCACAGTTACTTTTTATGTTTTTTTTTTCAAATCACTTGATTAAAGGCATGATCGAAGGGTTTTTTTAAAAATCCAAAGCCTCGAGTGAGATTCGCTTGGATTGTTAGGGTTTCAGCCGCCGAAACCTTGACGGTTTCGGCCGAAACCCTAACACTCTGGCTGAAAATCCACACTGCTGTTCTTCTGCTGGACGGATTGAAGGTACAATTGTTTTCAAACTATTTACTATTCATATTCTAGCACAAAAATTATTATATTTAATTATTAATATTATATATATATGTATATTAAATTACAAACGTATCCCTGCCGTACCACGTATCCTAGTTTTTTAAAAATCCATGTATCCCCGTATCCGTATCCCCGTATCCGTATAGGTGCTTCCTAGCCATCTGGTGAATCGCACTAATTGGATGCTACGTCAATTGGTGTAACGGACGACTGTGATTTTTTTTAGGTTATAACTTAACCTCAGATCGCTCAGACTGAGATCCCGTGGCCGACCTTGTTGGAGAGCGAAAGAGGGGGAGCGACCAAGCGACGACGAGGACGAGGCGGCGACCACACCGACCAGGCGACGACGACCAGTGCTCAGGTTTTTTTTTTCTTCTCTTCTTTTTTTCTTCTTTTTTGCTGGACGGACTGAGTTTCGCTCGGATTGTTTGGGTTTCGGCCGCCGAACCTTGCCGATTTCGGTCGAAACTCACCTTTCCGGTCTTCTGCTGGACGGATTGAAGGGCAAAGTTGATTTTCTGTTTTTTTTTTTTTCAAATCACATTATTGAAGGCATGATCGAAGTTTTTTTTTTTTAATCCAAAGCCTCGTGTGAGTTTCGCTCGGATTGTTAGGTTTCGGCCGCCGAAACCTTGCCGGTTTCGGCCGAAACCCTAACAATTAGGCTGAAACCCACCTTGTCGGTCTTCTGCTGGACGGATTGAAGGCACAGTTACTTTTTTTGTTTTTTTTTTCAAATCACTTGATTGAAGGCATTATCGAAGGGTTTTTTAAAAAATCAAAAGCCTCGAGTGAGATTTGCTCGGATTGTTAGGGTTTCAGCTGCTGAAACCTTGACGGTTTCGGCCAAAATCCTAACAATTTGGCTGAAATCCACATTGCCGTTCTTCTGCTGGACGGATTGAAGGTACAATTGTTTTCAAACTATTTACTATTCATATTCTAGCACGAAAATTATTATATTTAATTATTAATATTATATATATATATCTATGTATATTAAATTACAAACGTATCCCTGCCGTACCGTGTATCCTAGTTTTTTAAAAATCCACGTATCCCCATATCCGTATCGGTGCTTCCTAGGCGCCTGATATGCTCTGCATATCCTTTCCAATTTTCTTACAAAGCTGCCTTTTACTTATCAAATCACAAAATAAAGGTTGCAAAGGCCCATCTTGTCCAAGTTTTATATTCAGTAGAGAAACCTTATTTTCCTTTTCTCCATTTTATTCCTTCTTGTTTGCTTATGCAATATCACTTCAGAACTTTTTATCATGAACTAGATACGGATATGGTAACAAGAATATCTTGATTATTGTGTCTAATGACTCCAATATTGTTACAGGCTGTTCTAAAGCAATTTGGAGGTGGTGGATACGGAAATTCTGATAATGTAATTACAGATGAGGTCGAATTTCAGCAACATCAAAAGCTAGAAAAACTTTACATATCTACCCGCTCAAGCAAGGTGAGCTATCTTCCTACTTTCTATCTCAGTTTTGCCTCCTTTGCTTCTCTTTATTTTTTGATATTTTTTTCAGCATTTTCAAAGGGATATTGTTCGTGGTGTTGAAGGATATATTGTTCATGGATCCAAACAAGTTGAAATCGGTAGGATAGTAAAACTGAGGTGCTCCTTTCCTCTTTTAAAATGTGATTACTGTTATATCTAAATCCGTAAGTGCAGGTACTAAATTGTCGGAAGATAGTAGAAAATATGGTGTTGAAAACACCTGCACGAGTAGCAGCACATTATCAAAAGCTGCATTATGTTTTGGAAGAGCTCGTTCCCAAATGGAAAAAGAACGTGGGAACATGTTGAAGGCCCTTGGTACCCAGGTTTGAATGTGTTTGCTCCCCTTACATCTATCCTAGTTTGTCATGTTCTCACATCAGGTTATAAAGTTTAAAGGGTAAATCTTACTAGAGATTCTATTGATATTTCACGCCAAATCCATTTATGTTATTGTTCACCTTCTCTCACTTCTTAATGTGATGGATGTTTTGTAGTAAACATCTATTTCTATATTTTGTACATTTTGTGCAGTACTTAAATCATTTGACTATATTATCTCTAACGAAACCATAATCCTTGTTCCAACAACAAACTACTTTTTATTTGATCACATTTTGTAAGACTTTGATGAAAGTTTAATTTTCTAATATTTCATATTCTGGAACCCCTCCAACCACACACCCACACCCACACACACCCCACCCACCCACCCACCCACCCACCCACACACACGCACACACACACCCCACCCCACCCACGCACCCACCCACCCACTTAACACACACACACAAAAAAAAAACCCTCCCTCTCTCCCCCCCCTCAACTCCTCATCCTTTCTTCTTAAGGAGTAATGGCATTACTTGGAGTGCAACTTTAGTGGGTCTGTGGGAGGAGACTATAGTATAGGTAGAATTAAGTGACAAGTAGCTCCCCTATCAAAACACTCTATACTAAGACTTGGAATGTACCCCTGGTATTCTAGAGGTTAAAAGCTTAATTACCAATATGGGATAAACTCAATTACTCTAAAAAAATCCCTAAGGAGGGATCAATGCAAACAAGCAAACACGTGCTTGCAGACCAACAAACCAACCACATGACCTTTCTTGAAATCTCTTCTGCAAACACATGATGTGTCCATCGTAAATTTAAGCAAAATAGATTTGATCTACGTGTGATGCAAAGGTCGTGTGTGAATGTAGGGTAGAAGCATACAAAGATCTATTATAATGCTATATGGAAAGCACACAATATATTTTTAGGTGGAAACCCAACCAGAAAAAACCACCCCAAGTAAGCTCGGACACAAAGTAATCCACTTAGAGCAAGGGATTACAACCAAAGGCAAGAGCGTTACCCTTGAAGCGAGCGATACCTTCACAACCCAATCCTCTTGAGCTTGGCACTGGTAGCCAGCAACCACCGTGACAATCCTTTTAACAACCGCCTTTGAGCCAATGAAGTCTCTTCTCGTCTGAGTCCACAAACGTCTCGTGCAATCTACTTTGCACTTCGGATCGACACAACGACTTCGAACCTCGACTCCTCGTAGGCAAGGTCGAGCGAACACCATAGACTACTCGGATGGTGCTCCTTCTTAACGAGAAGATGCAAATATGCAAGTAACGAACAATTGAGAAAATATCTTAAAAACTTGAATCCGGATCGAAACAACTTCCAATTATTTAAGCACGTATAACACCTTGAAGGATCCAAGCTCAAATTAAATGGGATGAAGAACAACTTCCGGATCAAGATAACCAACAAAGTGATGAAGGAAAACTCAAAAATATCTCACAAACAAATCAGTGCAAACCAATAGTTTCTCCACACTCAGAAAGATTAGGAATATATATATTTATAAGTAGAAAGCTTTAGGAAACCTTAGAAACAAATCCCACACGTTTACGAGTTTTAATGAGATCAAACGGGCCAACACAACTTTAACACGCAGCCCCTCCCCCCCCCCTTTTCGGAAACCCTAATGTGGGGTGGTGCGCACCACCTCGGCAGAGACTATTCCTGCACTACCAGGTGTTGGGTGCTAGCCCCAGGTGCGCAACAGCATATATAAATGCATGGTACAACCCCTGGCGCGCATCAGGACACGAAAAAATTGGTTTTTGCATCCGTTATATACACGTGCACTCTGGAAACTCAACAAACAAACATAGGGTCATTCGGAGTCATGGAAACCTATACCCTCAAAACGAAGGTTGGTTCAAAAACCAAGGTTCTAAAAAGCGCTAGGCGCTAGTCGGGCAGTGGGGGGCTGCCTAGCGCCTAGGCGTTTTGCCTTTTTTTAAATTATTTTAATTATTATTTTGATATTTTATAATATATATATATATATATATGTTTAAAAATTAATATAAGTTCAAGATTATCCAAAATCATTATTTTAAAGAACAAGTATATAACCATAATTCAAGATTGAGTGATTAACAAGAACAAAAGCAAACATGGTCTACCTGTCCAGCCTGAGCCCGCCTAGGCGGCCGCCTTGCCCAGCCTAGCTCCGCCTGGGAGCTTGGCCGCTTTTCTGGACCGCCTAGGGCCTAGGCTAGGCGGTGGGGGGCCGCCTAGTGCCTAGGCTCCGCCTAGGCGGCCGCCTGGGCCGCTTTTTAGAACACTGTAAAAAACCTGCAAACATGCAATGATGTGAATAAAGATTTTTGAAAACAAAAGAGTTTAAGCATAATTTTGAACTAGTGTAATGATGACAATGTTTAACTAGAAGTCTAGACGTTTGAAGACGATACATTCTCGATTCGATGAATGTAATGAAACACGTACACATGGGATTCGATTTATATTACGATAAAAACACTGTAAACCTAAAGTTCGATAAAAAGCAATATGCATGCAATATACCTGATAAGTTCTTCACGTTGCTTTGGCATGGTATTTGACTGAAGCTTGCAAATTGTTTTCGATATCTTCAATGGATTATATGGAAGTATGCAATCACGCTTAAGTGTAACTGATGCAACCCTATTCTAATATACTCGTCTTTTAATATTTAGAGAACAAGTTATGGCTCAGATCAAAGAATTTAACCAATAGTTAAGCATGCAATAACACTTCTAATCAATTTATTTGCATGCCTTCATACATGAACATGAGAGCATAAGAAAAAAATAAAAATCAAGCAAGTTCCTAACACGAATTTTATATCAATAGCCAAATTAGAAATTTAAGAGCAATATTCGCAATGAAAACACCACAGAAAGTAACCAAACATAGTCAAACACCAATCAAATGGATCTCACTAAAATGATGGATCAAAAGAAGAGGTTTCGAGGCCAAACGGAGATGAAAACCTGAAAATCTATGTCTAGGAATTTTAGGATAGCAAGCTGTAATCAAGGGAATCGATGTCAATGAAAGCCATAGATCAAGGAAAATAAGGATTAAAGGAAGATACTGCCCGACCCTTGGGAACAAAGATCGATGCTTATGTGATTCAGAATATGCATGGATGTCGCGGGAATCTAGATCGATATTGTCCGAAATTTGGGTGAAGTGGCGGTGAGGGAGACGATGGCCGAGAAGATCGAGGTAAGTGGCTTTGACGAAGATCCAGAGGATGAAGATGCGTCCTAGTGCTGAAATTCTGCACTAGCGTGAGAGGACGTGGTGGCGATGATCCGAAGCTACAGTTGGAAGAAAAGAGGAAGAAGCAAGTTGATGGCAGAGGAAAGGGGTTTCCGAGAGATGAAAATAGGGTTTTCTTTTCCTATAATCTGATCTCCCTTTTCTAAGTGCATAGAAGGGCTTTTATATGGAATAGAGGGAAGACAAGAATGGAGCAAAAGTTACGTAACAAAGAGGAGAGAGAGGGGGCAGCAACACGCATCTTGAGGGACCCATACGGACACCTTATGGCTGCTAGGAGAGGGGGTGGGTAGGGTTCGTACTGCCTCCTCTTTCGGAGACTCGATCTCGGCCCTCGAGTGTGACTTAAGTCTAATAAGGATCTCCATCCATTATGACTTAAGGGTCTTTTAATCTCATCACTCGGATGAGCCATCTGATGGTGTTTGTTTAATTCATTAATAAACCGACTAGAGACAGTTAGGCTAGCTCAATTAAAAACGTGGTCCGAACAATCCTCACACCTAAGCTTAACCTATAATTACAATGTTGATAAATTTTTATCCATCCATCAGATTGACACGAAACAAGAACAAAAAATGTTCAGAATTAAAAATGCAACATAATAAAATAATAATATTTCTGATCTACTGCCTCGATTTTTGTGCACGACTGAAAGGAATGATAAACTCTCCTTGTTCTTCAAGTAGACGCGAGCTCGTCTACATCAGTAACGAAATACCATGACACACACACTATCTGAGAGAGTGTTTTGGGTCAGTATATGCCAATAAAGGAGGAACCAATACTGTAATTTCAATTTCCCCCTTTGGCTATACTTTGAGACAAAATTTACAATATAAACCCGTGCAAGAATACATAAGAAAATATCTTTTCTCTAGTTTTAAACGACTTGTTATATGCTAGAATCTACTTGCACAAACTCAAATAAAGATAAAACACTGAAGCTTTGAGTTTGTCCTGTAACCTACACAGACTCAATAATGATATTAGAATCCCTCATCTTCTTGCGAAACTGACATCAACACTTCACATAAGAAAGATACTCACAAGAACTACATGTGTATGCAACATACATTCCAAGAGGCTATATATGCATTTCTCATACATTCAGACAAAAAGATAATATGTATCTACAGATTTTGAAGCACTATAGTAGGAGGTGACTTACCTCTCTCAATAGTTAGCTACTAACTTCCATCGAGAGATTTAAGTATAGTTTTCATGTGGGCTTTCCAATAGGAAAATTAGTTCCATCAAATAAAGGAGGTCTGGTGATAGAACCACCCTCTCTCTAAAAATTCATATCAGAACTAATTCTGTAGGATCACACTGTATGTTAAGCCTATGGTGCATACTGGTTCTCTGATACCAATTGTTACAACTATTTCAGAATGAACTACATTAGGGGTTGTAACAGGACCTAGACGGCGATGACCGGAGTGGGGGAGTTCGGTTGGTTTTTTTTTTTTTCAGGGAGGGGGGCGGGGGGGGGGGGGGGGGGGGGGGAGGGGAGGGGGGAAGGGTTTTGGGGGTTGAGAATAGGTCTAAGCAGGACTATACAAAATTAAACATTTATTCACTAGTACTAACTATTGCATGTTCAAAACGGAGTATGTATGACTGAGCAAGTGTATATACAAGAACAAACTCAAAGATACTGCATGTCAATGGTTTCAACTCATTAAACAGAAGGAAATATATCAAAGGTGGATCTAGGATATATTGATCAAGTATTTGATTAGTAAATACAAAAAAAGTATCCAGAAAGTAGAACACACAAAACATTGTTTAGTGCCACAAAGGAAATCTACATTCACGATGCAGAAGTTGGGTTTTGCATTATGCTCTATAAAAGAGAAGGTACAAGATCGGGAATCTCACCCACTTGGCTTGGTCTTATTGATGCTGCCTTTGAGCAGGTTTTGCCTCAATGCCATGTTATCCACTAGTACTCTGCTTGTTAATATGGATCAACTAGGAAACTTTGGTGTTCATGATCTTATATTGTCTTGTACTCTCCTAAGTATAATTGAGACCATTTTTGTTTCACTATATTGCCCATATCCACTATTTTTGTTTCATTATATTGCCCATATCACATTGACCTTAGTGTTTTTTGTAAATTCAATATGTTGATTGGTTTGTGTTGTCTTAATGCCTTGACTACCCAGGTTGCTGAGCCTTTAAGAGCAATGGTAATGGGTGCTCCATTGGAGGATGCTCGACACCTTGCTCAACGCTATGACAGAATGCGGCAAGAAGCTGAAGCACAGGTAATACTTTTTGCAAGTGCTGTGATTGTTTATTCAGTATGGATTATATATTGCTGCATGTACTTAGATGTCACTCTTCGTAACTACACTAGTACTTTAAAGATATATATTGCTGCATGTACTTAGATGTCACTCTTCGTAACTACACTAGTACTTTAAAGAATGTTTTATTCTAGTAGTTTTTTGTGATATAGCTACTATACTAATAGTTACGGTTTTACGTTCTTAAGGGGATTTTCAATGTTGGTTCCTTCATAGGCTATTGAAGTTTCAAAACGTCAAATGAAAGTAAGGGAAACCCCTGGCAATGTTGATAATAATTTAAAGTTGGAAGCTACTGAATCAAAGCTGCAAGAGCTAAAGTCAAATATGACAATTTTGGGTAAGCAAGCTGTTTCAGCAATGGCTGCTGTAGAGGAGCAACAACAAAGATTAACATTACAGAGGCTTATTTCAATGGTATTGTTTTTGACCTTTTACCGATTGGATTTCAATCAATAGCATTTGCATGCTAAAGATCTTTTAGGTCTGAAACATTGCTGATATTTCATTTCTACATTGAAGGTTGAATCAGAACGCAGTTATCATCAGAGATTTCTACAAATCCTTGATCAGCTTGATGCAGAGGTGAGATATCAATGATAATATATTGCGTTGCCACAGCACAAAAATTGTTGGTCATGCATGTATGGACATGTGTCTACAATCTGTGTAAAAGTCATTTACCTTTTTTCTGGACGTGGTGATATGATCACTATTTATTCCTTCATACTGTATACTTCGGTTTTGATTGACAGCTGGTAATCGAGCGCCAACGAATCGAAGCATCTCCTAGCCCGGTTGTGGAAAACCCTGTGGCGCCACCTCCGTCATATGAAGAGGCAAATGGTGTCTTTTCTTCCCAAACATTTGATGTATCTACTGATTCCATGGGATACTTTTTAGGAGAGGTAGTTAACATAGCTCGTGTATGCCTTTTTGATAAAAAGTTGAATGGATACTATTTTGCAATCTATTCTGCAATTGTTGTATATGTCATCAGTTTTTTTTTTTTGTAAATTTCTGTGGCTTTTGAATTGTGCAGGTTATGCATTCATTTCAGGCTGAGTCAGATGCTGAGCTTAACTTGTCGGTTGGGGACTATGTTGTCGTTAGAAAGGTTTTTATCCTCTTTGGTGTACTTTTTTTTTTATCATGTTTTATGATAATAAATTCTCTACATTTTCTGTTATAGTGTAATCAATATTCTTTCTCATTATGTTTAACTATGTCAATAATGTAGATAAACAAACCAAAGCTTGCTATTAGTGTCATCTAAGTGTTGTTTGGAAATAGTAGGACCACATCTTTAGGATAAAATGATGTAGATTGACTAGACACTCATGGCACGTGGGCTGAAGACTGGAGGAAGGCCAGTACATAGTGGGGTTTGGATCTGCGTGAGAAACCACATAAAAGAAAGGGTTGATGCAAAATTCATGGATGAAAGTTGTGAGAATGGTTTGCTATAGCTTGCACCAATGAAGGATTTATCCTAGATTAGGCCTTCCATTGTCACCATCATCCAAATTTTATCCCATCATATGGGCCTTGGCATCAAAGAGGATTGGGCCTTCCATTATCACCATCATTCAAATCTTATCCCATCAGATAGGGTCGAGTATGAGAAAGAATAATAGGAATTTTCCAATAGCTATCAATCTGATGTCAAAATTGTTCTAATTACCGTGATATTAAGCTTATGAGTAAGACCATGAAATTACGGGAGAGGGTGATGGAACAGAAGTTAAGAAAGACGTAGAATTACATAGATCCAATTCGGATTTATGCCAGGAAGATCTACAATGGAGGCTATTTTCTTGCTTAGACAACTGATGGAAAGATTTAGAGGGAAAATAAAAAGAATTTACATATGGTTTTTATTGACTTCGAGAAGGCTTATGATAGAGTACCACGAGATATGATTTGGTGGATTTTAAGGAGAAAAGGGGTACCTCAAGGTTATATTGAAGTGATTGAAGACATGTATAACGGAGCGATTACTAGTGTCAAAAGTAACTATGGCGACACAAATGAATTCCTAGTAACTGTGAGAGCCCACCAAGGGTCAGCCTTAATCCCATATCATTTTACTCTTATCATTGATAAACCCACTGCTAATATTCAAGTTGAAGTATCGTGGTGTATGCTATTTGCAGATGATATGGTGTTAATCGATGAGACAAAGATAGGGTTAAATGGTGAATGATCGTAGATGTTGTGTCTGACTGCCTATGTTCATAAAACAGATGTGATTTTTCTTACAACCATTTTTTTCTTTTCTTTGGCCCAAAATGTTCGAGACCTGCTGTTTCATTTGTTGGCAAAAACTGCCATGCCTGTGTGCCCATGAATCTTCTGGTTTCTATGTTAGCAATTTGGATGCGTAATGATTCTGAAAGCTTATAGATCGTGAGCACGATAATCCCAACGTTCTGTAGGTTCTTCTGAATCCTCGAGTCTGGCCTGCTGCTCTAGGTTTCAGGGCTGCAGCCCCTTCCACCTCTTTGCCCCTTTCGCCTTGGTACTGCTGGGCTTCACGTGCCTCCTCGAATTTAGGCTTCACACTTCATCACAAATATTGATGATATGAGAGAGATTTCAGTGAGTTACTTGTAAGAACATTTTCATGAAGTGATGGCTTCTAATTTAATGCACCAAAATGGATTATGATATCGATTATCGACTCCAAATGCATCAATATGAGAGTTAAGATGATGATTACTAACTTCATATTTCTTCGTACATCATATTTACTTGGACCTGTGGATGAAGCTAACACTTTTTGCCTGTCGGTGGCTTCGATCTACGGCTCACTAATCAGAAATCTGGTCATGACCCTTTTACAGGTGGCCAATAATGGTTGGGCCGAAGGTGAATGCAAAGGGAAAGCTGGTTGGTTCCCATTTGGATACATTGAAAGACGGGACCGTGTTCTTGCGAGGAAAATTGCTGAGGTCTTCTAGGTCTTCTTCCTGCCTTTTGCAGGTGTATAAGATCGAACATAATGCGTGTATTCGGCTTAATCATTGTTGTATGTTCTTACTTTTGCTTGTTCTCTTTTTAAGGTCTTTGATTCTGCGTCGTGTTATGGAATGCAGTGAGGTCTTGTAGCACATCTCTCTCTCTCTCTCTCTCTCTCTCTCTCTCTCTCTCTCTCTCTCTCTCTCTCTCTCTCTATATATATATATATATATATATATATATATATATATATAGGGGATGCTTAGGTGCGATTTGCGTCTGCAGCCGTTCGATGCACCACACTGTGCATCCGATGCACGCGGCGGGTGCATCGGACAGCTGCGGACGTGGATCGCACGGACCGCACCTAAGCATCCCCCCCTATATATATATATATATATATATATATATATATATATATATATATATATATATATAGGGGCATCTATAATGGGGCATGCGGTACCTGCGGCACTACACCGTAGCCGTTTGATGCACGCGTTGCGTGCATGCGATGCATGCAACGGTGCATCGGACGACTACTATGCGGTGCCGCACTTACCGCATGCCGCATTGTAGCATGCCCCTATATATATATATGCGATCGATTAAAAACGCACCTCTATAATATTAACACAATGTAATATATATATGTTATCGTATTCATTATATATGTTACACGTATTCTATTCAAATGTTTTAATTTGTTATTTTATAGATTTTTGTGTAGGTTTTGATCAAATGTTTATATATATATATATATATATATATATATATATATATATATATATATATATATATATATATATATATATTATCATATGCATTATATATATTATCATATCATATTCAAATGTTTTAATGATTTTTATATATTTATTTACATGTTTTAACAAAACAAAAATTTGGAAAAAGCAATGGTAACATTTGAATGGAATAAGTGTAACATATATCGTACTTATGTATTATATAATGTTACAAAAGGTGTTTTTATTGGATCACACCCTAGTCTCCCCTCTGATGACAAAAGGTGTGTTCATAGATGTTCTTCAAAAGGTGGCAATCCTCCCCGCCTCCACGAAGACATAGTCTATGGTGCGACTCTTCTAGTGGTATACCCCAGAATTTTCTTTACAATTAGAGTGTCCACAAAAGACCAGCCGCACTGATGTCCTATGTCTGTCGCCTGTCGGTGATTGTGGGGAAGGTGTACCTGTCTCCAATTAGACCAAAGATTATTCCTGCAAAAAAAAACCAAAGGTTACCAATGGAGGAGGGGATAGGAGCACAGATGCTGAAGGCAGTAAGTAGTCTCCCCCACAAAACGCTCGATGGAAGGACAAAGGAGGAAGAGATGGTCAATGGTCTCATTAGAAGTGCGGAGAGGACAGGTGTAGGTACAAGGAATGCCTCTGCTAATGAGGTTTTCAGCTGTGAGAGTATGGTAATAAAGTATGGTCCAGAGGAGGACTTTGATTTTGGGAGTGCATTGTAAACGAAAAGTTGTCCTCTGAACATTCCACTGCTCAACGGTGCATAAATTGTATAGTCTCAATGTATCCCTTGTATAGTCTCGATGTATCCGCTTTGCCTCCACTAATAAGAATTATTCTATTATCTCCAAACTCGAGTCATCATCTTCTAACATTGAGAAACCCCTTCTCTCCATCCCACTTAAGACCCACGCGGCAACCTCAATAGACAGGAACGCTTGCCTCTCTCGGCAACTGCTCTCTCTCTCTCTCTCTCTCTCTCTCTCTCTCTCTCTCTCTCTCTCTCTCTCTCTCTCTCTCTCTCTCTTTCTTTTTTTTTTTTGGTGTGGGGGGGGGTGGGGGAGGTGTTCGGGAGTAACTCCCGGACCTTGCACGCCCGATGGTTTGTACTAGGGTGTGACTCAGTGTTGATATAACGTGAGGTTGATATAACATCGTTTATGGTGTCGTGCATGCCGTATGCAATGGAGAACAATGTTGTTCACCTCTCCTGAAAGTAGGGTGAACATTACCCTCCGCTATAAACCGATAGATGCACTTTTGTCTAGCATCAAAATACGAGCATCACACTCAGGTTTAAATGTGGAGGCGTATCCAAGAGTTCACATTTGAAGGGTGTTAGAGTTTGTTGTGTATATATTGGATTGTACATCATATATTGTGTATGACACTCATACCCTACTCATTTCCTCTTGTATACATATTGGCTTCTTGCCTAATAAAATTACTCTCTCTCTCTCTCTCTCTCTCTCTCTCTCTCTCTCTCTCTCTCTCTCTCCTAGGGTTATTGATGACATGTTATCAAAACCCTAGTTTCTCCATCCTCAGCCTCAATCTCTGAAGGCAACCGAGTAGGCCGAGGCAGGAGATGAGCACTCCAAAACCCTAGACTGAGCAACTTGACTTTGATATCATGTTATGAGAAAGTGAGAGAGAAAGAAAGAGAGAGAGAGAGGGTAGGTTTGGCGATAATACTCTTATATTGATGATCATATTACATTAGACTACCTCTCCTTGTATAGGGAGAGAACGCACACCTTTACATAAGACCATGTGGGACTAAACTATGACTACATCTAACATCAAACATAGTAAAAATCTTATCTCTTGATTCTCTTGAATCTAGATACTTCAAATGTTTACAAATTCAGAGAAGAGTTCCAGAACATTTCGTAAATCTTATTTCATAACTAGTGGAGATTCAATCAACAGAATCACATTAAGAGGGTGAAACATCATAAAAAAATATCTTTTAAATTCTTCTAACTAAAGCACCCAGGGTGGTGCAAAATGGAAATAAAAATAGATATGGTCTGAGGCTCCTAGAAAGGATGCCCCCAGATAGTTCTTCCTGCTTTGGGTGAAAGCATCACAAGTGTCTTCATGTCTCTCTCTCTCTCTCTCTCTCTCTCTCTCTCTCTCTCACTACAAAATTTTCCCACAAAAGCTGCATTTTATCTTTCCTCAACCAAGCTGCTGCACCTTGACACCTGATCTGCAAGAAATGGATTGATCTTGGACCTCTGCCATCCAAGAGGGGACTATTGTAGGTACCAAAAAATGGATAAGCACATGGCCGCATCTCATAAGTAAAAAGTAACACGAGAATCAGCAAGCGAAAAGAGGGATCAACTAACTAAAAGAGGAATCTGAAGGAAAAGAGATTTCGGTAGTAAAATATTGACAAGTATTCCATCGCGTTGATTCCTAATAATTGAAGAGGAATTAACAATGACGTATTTACCAGTTTTCCCTCGTATTGATTCTTGATTGCGGAAGAAGAGTCCGCGTAGAAATGTTACCGAATGGCCATTATAGTGATTCCTATAACTAAAGAGAAAGTAGAACACAGACAACCGATCAAGAATCCGATATATTTTTTGAACAGTATAACATAAAAGGACACATAAGCAAGCGGCGGAAGGGCTCGGGATGACAGTTCTCTATTAGAAGAAAAGGGATCTGAGAAGGAGAAGCTGAAAGATGGCAGATAAAGCTATATTAGTGATCGATAACCGGAGAAGACGAGAATTCTCCAACAAGCTTCACCACTACTAGCCAAGGAGATACACTTAAACGCCGAGGCAAAGGTGTTGTTTGAGAGGTATGGGAGGTTCCTACTCAGTAAGAGGGTCAAGGATAAGGAAATCAAACTAATGTGACTAAAATCTTATGTTTAGCCCGGTTTCGCATTCTTTGGTTTAATCTCAATATAATCCATTATCATTGTAAACTATAATCTGGTCAAGAATACAAAAATCGTATCTTGGATGGATGTTATTCAACCACAGCCGAAAGATTGTGGGGTATGCACCAATCGACGGAGGAGATCATTGAAAATCATTGCTAAGTAGCAACACAACTGGTATACTGAACAATTCCAATGATTTTATTAGTAATGGTGAATGAAATTACATCATTGGTAACTCTTAGAGTTGCATTAAGGAAACACTAGTTACAGAACAAATTTTTTTTTTTTTCACAGAATCTGCATTGCATCCTTCCTCAGCCGAGCTGCTGCGCCATTCTCCACCTGATCTGCAAGATAAAAAATAAAAGTATAAGTATCCAAATTTAACAATAAATGAAATATTTACCTTGTATAGAATTGCATATGATCTGCGATAAAAGATTGCTGCTCCGCGTGCTCTGCAAGAAGAACAAACAGCAGGAAAAAGGCATTAGGTAACTAATCAGTAATCAGCAATCTGAAATTTTCTTGCATCCATCCACAAGAGAGATGCTATTCAGCCCAAAGGTTTTCCCGATTCCGCGCAGCCCGATTGACGTGGCACTGAACGAGTGGTGGTTGAATCTCACCAGCAAGATTTAAATGTCGCTAGTGAGATTCAACCACCACTCGTGTGCTGCCACGTCAATCAGGCAGAGCGGAATCGGGAAAATCTTCGGGCTGAAAAGCATTTCTCCATCCACAATCTATCTTATTACTAACCTTTCAATAGCATCTCCCCTTCCAACCTCTTATTCATCACCTAATGTATGAAGGACTGACCAGTGGCGCTCGATTGTCCATCTTGGACGCAGGCTTCGGAACTTCGGGAAAGACATTCCACAACTCCAATGCCTCATCCCCTGCCGAAGCTACAGTGCACCCATCTGGGCTCTGCAAAATCCAGTAGAAACAGAATCAAGAGCCTACAAAGGCAATGAAACCTGTAAACTACAGTGGGCACATGAGGTTTGCTGAATCTATATATACCTGAGCCATGTGCAAGAACTGCACGGCATTGCCTGTAACCTCTGCAAGCTTGTCCATTGAAGGGTATTTCCATAGTGTCAGTTGATTCTGAGGCAACCCATGGGAGCTCAATAGTTCCCGCTCGTTCTTGTTCCACACCAGATTTCGCACTTTATAACCAGTATCCACTGAATTCAGGCAGGACCCTGAGCTTGTGCTCCAGAAATCGATGCGCCTCTCATTCCCCGATCCACCGGATGCCAGCAGATTACGTTCGGAAGGGCACCAGGTGAGGGCCTTCACTGCGGCCGTGTGGTCTGCAAGTCTGTGGACCCACTCGCTTCGGTTTCGCTCCCAAATGTACAGGAGGTTGTCGTTCCCTCTGCTCGCCAGTTGCTCGCCCGAGCCCGACCACTTCAAGCAGCAGACCTCTTGTCGATGACCTCGACACGTCTGCACGATATGCAGCCCTATGCGCAGATCATGATTAATGATCAGCCCATCCATTCCCCCGCTCGTCAGTATCGTGTTGCCATTCCAAGCAAGAGAACCAACTCCCGCACGATGTGCTCCTCTCAATGTCCGCACCTGCATTAAGAATCATAAGGACGAGTCAGCAAATTCACATAGAAAAATCCCATCTTTATTCAAGGTTGAAGAAGCTAACAATGAAAGTGGGTGAAATTAATTGTTAGGATAGAGGGGCACTAACCAGGTGACCAGAGTCTGCATCCCAGAGTTGGATATCCGAAGAGTTCAGCCCAACCGCGATATGTCGAGCATCTGGAGCCCAGCTAATGCTGGTGAGGGGACCGTCGGGTTCGTCCACAGCCATCATCTCAAGAGTCGACCCATCCGAAGCATTCCATAGATACAACCTGCTCCCTAATGCAATCGACACGATGCTTCCCCAATCAAGCAGATTCAGGTAGTAGTTGTCCACGAGCCCGGGCGCATCTAACCTTCGATCTGGGCTCTGCAAAACAAAACCAACCCAAGATCAGTCTCTGCAAAACAAAACCAACCCAAGATCAGTAAGAACAAAGCTAAGCCTCTGGGGCGGGCAAATGACACTTGGAACCAAGATCAGTAAGAATACCCACTTGCGGAATACGCCTCCATTGCCCTGCGGGGTTGGGGAATGCGCCGCCGAAAACCCCTTGGGGCGATTCGCACGGTGCGGCCTTGTTCTTGAAGGCCAGAATCCGGCCGCTGTTCTTCATCAGCAACTCCTTGAGAAGCAAATCATATGCCCTCCCTGACGGGGACATTGCAACTGGGTTCTTCAGTTTGTCTTTCCATGAGTCGACCAAGAGGTAATGGGCCATGTCGAAGTCCATGGCGGACCTGTTCGGAAGGAACCTGTCGTACTATGAATCATGTTGGCAAAAATTAAGATGAATGAGAATTCCAATCAGAAGTATAATCAAAGCTAAATCACAAGAGATGAGGAGAACCAACAATCTGAACCTCCTTCTCTCTAACCACGTGAAGCATCATCCCATCTCTACCTCCGTTTCTATCCAGATCGAAGACAAACCCTAGAAAAACAATCCAAAGAACCCAAATTGATGATTAAAAGACCAAATTTGCAGAGGATGGACACTTACGTTTTCCCTCGAAGAACCAGTTCCTCGAGAGGAGGTGGAAAAATCCTCGAGGCGCATAAACCCCATTCCCTCGAGATCAAATCCTGCATCCGCCATCAGTTCTTGGCAGTAAGACAAGAAAAATCCCAGATCGAAAATCACAGAAACAAGAAATTTCTCCTTCGATTGAGCGCTGAAGGAGGGGGAGGAGGAGGAGAGGAGGTAGAGGAAGCGAATCTCTCAGGTCAAGCAGAACCAGCTCTAACGTTCCCTTTTTTCAAATTTGAACTCCCGGCATCCATTGCGTAACGGGTGCCTTCAAATATAAGGCGGTGCCACCTGTGCCAGCTCCAACGGTACGATTTTTGAATTGCCAGTGTCCGTTGGGTAAGGGTATGATATATGAGGGGGTGCCGCCATGCCTGCTCCAAGTATGTTTGTCAATGGATTGGATCATGATCCCAATCCGATCCGATAAATCCGGATTTGGTATTAGATTTTGTCTTTGAGATTCGATTAAAAACTATAAGACCCGATTCAAATAATAATTGGATCGAATTGGGATCTACCTTTATCCAATCCTATTAAGATCCGACCCAGTTCACAAATATATATATTAGATTTAGTGTGCAATCCACTTAAAACACACCATAAAAACACAGATCTCTAATGTTAACATTGTACAATGAATATGTTATCATATTCATTATATATGTTACATCTCATTCCATTCAAATGTTTTAATTTACAGTTTTACAGATTTCTGTACAAGTTTTGACCGATTATTTCTGCATAAATGTTAACATTATATAATATATATGTTATCATATGTATTATATATGTTATCATATCATATTCAAATGTTCTAATTAGTTTTACATATTTCTTACACGCTTTAACAAAACAAAAATATGAAAAAAAACAACTATAATATTTGAATGAAATAAATGTAACAAATATTGTAACATATGTATTACAGTATAAAACAAAAGATGCATTTTTAGGTGCGTTTTTAGTGGATCACACCCTAGTCATCATACATATATATATATATATATATATATATATATATATCAACCCCAGGTCCCCACAATAAAACGATTTGAGACATCGACTTTTCGAGCGAAAGCACCCATAAGAGAAAGGGGTTAGGTTGGTGTATAGTTTAATTGTTAGATTCATCATTGTTAAAAAAAAATTCTAAAAAATTGTTATGGGACTTATGGATTCGGATTCGGATAATTTGATGGATTCAGATTCAGATTATATATTATAGTATCCGTTGGATATCAGATTGGATCTAGATCGATCGGATATGTAAACGGATCAGATCCGGATATACCTCGATCCGATCCAAATCCAACCCATTGATAGGTCTAGCTCCAAGGCTCCAACGATGCTACTATTTCAACCGGCTAGCAGCGGTTCGAATCTGCTCCTGGCGACAATCTTAAATATACCCGATCCAAATTGATAAAAGCTCACGGACCTGGGTAAAGCATAATTTTTTCTCTCTCTATTAAATTCCCATGCAACATCTCTTCCCTCTCTATTAACAGCATCGGGTCTCCTATTTCTTCTCCATAAATTCATTAGAGAATAACTTGGCATGCATGCATTCCCTTCCATAATAAGTGCAAATTAAATGCCTCCCCTTATTCTCTTAATCACAACCATTCCTCTCAATCTCTATCTCTACCCGTTTTTCTCTCTAGGAAAACTAACTCCAACAAATCTGAGACCCATGCATGCATGACCTGATCGCACCCTTCTTGGATCTCTGTATCTATTTCCTTAACTATCCAGGTGTTCCCATGCTCCAAACGAGATCACGATGTCTCACTCAAACTCATGTGACTCTCTCATGATCCTACCCCCTTTCTCTCTATGCCCTCTCTCTGTCTCTATATCTTTCCTTACCTGGTCGAGACCTAGCACGACACCTCCCTCGCGAGTCTCACAAAGTCTGATCGCACAATCCCCTTTACGAAACTGGTATCTCTTTCTTTCTCACCTCACGATAGAATCTATCTCTACCACTTCGTTCTCTTGTTATCTCTTTCCTACTCTAAACTGATCTCCAAGAGATTCTTTTTTTTTTTTGATACTTTTTACATGCAGCCGATCCTAGCCGTACATCACTTCATCTCGACAGTCCAAATCTTCAGCACCTACCCAACCTCTCTCTTTCCAACTTGTGCATGCCCCACTCTCTCTCTGACTTATCTCTCTTTTTCAAAATTCTCTCTTTTGATCGACCTCTATCTCCTCATTTGAAAGACCGTGCAAGCATTCTGATCAATTTCGTATGAAACTTTTCATCGTAATTAGTTTTTAACAAAGTATCATTTCTGATCAATTTCGTGCGAAAACTAGCTAGTCATTCTATTCAATTCCATACAAAACTTTCAATCATATTTAGTTTTGGACAAAAGTGGACATTCTGATTAAGTTTGTACAAAACTGACAATTTTGATCAATTTCGTATGAATATAGCCATTTTGATATATATAAAAGTCAACATTCTGATCAATTTCGTATAAAACTTTCCATTGTGATTAGGTTTGTACGAAAGTATCTATTATGATCAATTTTGTGAGAAACTAGCTATTCTAGTCAATTATGTATGAAACTTTCAATCTTAACTAGTTTTGTACGAAAGTGTTCTGATTAAGTTCGAGTAAAACTGACAACTCAATTCAATTTTGTATAAATATAGCCATTATGATTCATACAAAAGTGGACATTCTGCTTAGTTTCGTATGAAACTTTTTATCATGATTAGTTTTATTCGAAGGTATTCGTTTTGAATAATTTCATATGAAACTTGCTATTCTGATCAATTCTGTACGAAACTTTTAATCCTGATTTGTTTTGTACGAAAGTGGACTTTCTGATTAAGTTCGTACAAAACTGACAATTCAGATCAATTTCATACAAATACAATCATTCTGATTCATACAAAAGTAAACATTCTGATTAATTACATACAAAAATTTCTATCATGATTAGTTTTGTACCAAAGTATCCATTCTGATTAATTTTATGCGAAACTAGCCATTCTTACCAATTCCATATGAAAGTTTAAATCCTGATTAGTTTTATACGAAATTGGATATTCTGATTATGTTCATATGAAACTGATAATTCAGATCAATTTTATAAGAATATAGCCATTCTGATTTATATGAAAGTAGACATTATGATCAATTCCATACGAAACTTTTTATCATTATTAGTTTTATATGAAAGTATCTATTATGATCAATTTTATATAAAATTAGTCATTCTGATCAATTTTGTACAAAACTTTTGATCGTGATTAATTTTATACGAAAGTGCACATTCTGATTAAGTTCATGTGTAACTAGCAACTTAGATCAATTCGTACGAATACATGCATTCTAATTCATACAAAAGTGTACATTCTGATCAATTGAATACGAAACTTTCTATTATGATTAGTTTTGTCTGAAAGTATCCATTCTGATCAATTTTGTGCTAAACCAGCTATTCTAATCAATTCCATATGAAACTTTCAATCCTGATTATTTTTGTATGAAAGTGAACATTCTGATTTAGTTCATACAAAACTGACATTCAGATCAATTTCGTACGAATATAGTTATTCTGATTTATAGAAAAGTGACCATTTTGATCAATTTCGTACAAAACTTTTCATCGTGATTAGTTTTGTACGAAAGTATCCACTCTGATCAATTTCGTGCGAAACTAGCAATTCTAATAAATTCCATGCAATACTTTTAATCCTGATTGGTTTTGAATAAATGTGGATATCCTGATTAAGTTTGTATGAAACTGATAATTTATATCTATTTTGTACGAATTTAGCCATTCTGATTCATATGAAAGCCTGTTTGCTTGTGTTGTTTGTGTTGCTTCGTATTTGCAGCAGTGCATGAGGGTAATGCCATTACCAGGCCATTGTGTTTGAAGGGGTCTGATTACCCATTTAGGAAAGCCTAGATAAGAGCATTTCTTATGTCAATCAATGTCCTGGACGTGTTTGGGAGATTATCGAATATGTTTGAACTGGGTCATATGTGACCATGGTTACGAACTGGGTTTATAAGGTTCTGCCAAAGTTGATCAATAAGTAGATAGAGTTTGAACGAGAACAATGGTTGTTTGATAAGAAATGAATAAATGTCATCTACTGCAGAGGTTGTGAAGATGAGTTCTGTCGCATCACAAATGTAAAGAGCCCCAAAGAGGCTTGGGACATTCTTCAGGTGACCCATGAAGTTACCCAGACTGTTCGTCAAGCAAAACTACAAAGCTTTGTTGCCATTTGCGGGGTGTCACCTTTGTTGGTTTCATTTATTCATCCTAACAAATTTATGAGGAATTACATGTAAGTCCTTTACTATTGAGTCATGGTAGCACTTGTGGGTGCAAATTTTGACCAACGCCCCGCAACGGGACCCACCAGCCCTGTTTGGGGGTCCGCCGAGGCGACGACAGGGCCCACCAGCCCTGCCTGGGGGTCCTCCAAGGCGATGACGGGACACACCAGCCTTGACTGGGGGTCCCTAGAGACGACAATGGAGCCCACCAGCCCCCACCGGGATCCAGATGACAGCTGTAGAAAACTGCCTTCTATCCCGGTTTCCGTTCAAAAAAATCTATAAATAGGAGACCTGACAAGTGTAAGAGATCCAATATCTGATCTCTAAATCGGACTTCCGAAAAATCGATAGCTCTGACATCCTAACCATTCGATCTTCTTTTCGAAGAGAAACCAGTGATACTCGGCCTGTCGAGGTCACTTTAGTGCAAGTGTAGTAAATTCAGGTTGCTCTTTATAGCACGGAGATGCAGGCTTCGGCTGAACTCCGAGATCACACCTCGTGTCCACAACTTTTCGACTATTCAGAAGTTTAACTCGAAGACATCAACATCCGAACTAACAAACTAGACAAACGTTCGACCAGGAACTTCGACTCTACTCGATTAACTGGTTGGGCGGAGTCTTCGGGTCGGCATGGAGATCATTCCCCACAGTTTAGTTTTTTACCCGATCGCCCCAAGCTCCACCTGTTGAAAATATCTGATCGGTCAAATTTATCCAATCGGACAAATTTGACCGATCAGCCAAAAAGAATTCACCCTGATCAACAGATAGACGATCAAGTGAATTTCCAAAGGATCAAGCAAAAAGATCTGGTTTTTTGCCCAATCACCCGAAGTCCAACCGGTTGAAAATGTCTGATCGGTCAAATTTATCCGATCAGACAAATTTGATCGATCGGTCAAAAAGACTTCACCCAATCGACAAGCAGACGATTAGGTGATTTACCAAAGGATCGGGCAAAAAATGTAGTTTTTTACCCGATCGTCCCAAACTCCACCGGTTGAAAATGTCCGATCGGTCAAATTTATCCGATCGGACAAATTTGACCTGTAACACCCCGGTATTTTACAGATTAAGTCAACCTATATAACATTGGGGTGTTAGAAGAAAAACTTGATATAAAATAAATCCCATCAGATTCGGATATACCTCGATCCGATCCAAATCCAACCCATTGATATGTCTAGCTCCAAGGCTCCAACGATGCTACTATTTCAACCGGCTAGTAGTGGTTCGAATCTGCTCCTGGCGACAATCTTAAATATACCCGATCCAAATTGATAAAAGCTCACGGACCTGGGTAAAGCATACTTTTTTCTCTCTCTATTAAATTCCCATGCAACATCTCTTCCCTCTCTATTAAGAGCATCAGGTCTCCTATTTCTTCTCCATAAATTCATTAGAGAATAACTTGGCATGCATGCATTCCCTTCCATAATAAGTGCAAATTAAATGCCTCCCCTTATTCTCTTAATCACAACCATTCCTCTCAATCTCTATCTCTACCCATTTTTCTCTCTAGGAAAACTAACTCCAACAAATCCGAGACCCATGCATGCATGACCTGATCGCACCCTTCTTGGATCTATGTATCTATTTCCTTAACTGTCCAGGTGTTCCCATGCTCCAAACGAGATCACGATGTCTCATTCAAACTCATGTGACTCTCTCATGATCCTACCCCCTTTCTCTCTATGCCCTCTCTGTGTCTCTATATCTTTCCTTACCTGGTCGAGACCTAGCACGACACCTCCCTCGCGAGTCTCACAAAGTCTGATCGCACAATCCCCTTTACGAAACTGGTATCTCTTTCTTTATCACCTCACGATAGAATCTATCTCTACCCCTTCGTTCTCTTGTTATCTCTTTCCTACTCTAAACTGATCTCCTCGAGATTCTTTTTTTTTTGAAACTTTTTAAATGCAACCGATCCTAGCCGTCCATCACTTCATCTCGACAGTCCAAATCTTTAGCACCTACCCGACCTCTCTCTTTCCAACTCGTGCATGCCCCCCTCTCTCTTTGACTTATCTCTCTTTTTCAAAATTCTCTCTTTTGATCGACCTCTATCTCCTCATTTGAAAGACCGTGCAAGCATTCTGATCAATTCCGTATGAAACTTTTTATTGTAATTAGTTTTTAACAGAGTATCATTTCTGATCAATTTCGTGCGAAAACTAGCTAGTCATTCTATTCAATTCCATACAAAACTTTCAATCATATTTAGTTTTGGACAAAAGTGGACATTCTGATTAAGTTTGTACAAAACTGACAATTTTGATCAATTTCGTATGAATATAGCCATTTTTATATATATAAAAGTCGACATTCTGATCAATTTCGTATGAAACTTTCCATTATGATTAGGTTTGTACGAAAGTATCCATTATGATCAATTTTGTAAGAAACTAGCTATTCTGGTCAATTATGTACGAAACTTTCAATCTTGACTAGTTTTGTACGAAAGTGTTCTGATTAAGTTCGAGTAAAACTGACAACTCAATTCAATTTCGTATAAATATAGCCATTCTGATTCATACAAAAGTGGACATTCTGATTAGTTTCGTATGAAACTTTTTATTGTGATTAGTTTTATTCGAAGGTATTCGTTCTGAATAATTTCATACGAAACTTGCTATTCTGATCAATTCTGTACAAAACTTTTAATCCTGATTGGTTTTGTACGAAAGTGGACATTCTGATTAAGTTCGTACAAAACTGACAATTCAGATCAATTTCATACAAATGCAATCATTCTGATTCATACAAAAGTAAACATTCTGATTAATTACGTACAAAAATTTCTATCATGATTAGTTTTGTACCAAAGTATCCATTCTGATCAATTTTATGCGAAACTAGCCATTCATACCAATTCCGTATGAAAGTTTCAATCCTGATTAGTTTTATACGAAATTGGATATTCTGATTATGTTCATAGGAAACTGATAATTCAGATCAATTTATAAGAATATAGCCATTTTGATTTATATGAAAGTAGACATTCTGATCAATTCCATACGTAACTTTTTATCATTATTAGTTTTATATGAAAGTATCAATTATGATCAATTTTATATAAAATTAGTTATTCTGATCAATTTTGTACAAAACTTTTGATCATGATTAGTTTTATACGAAAGTGCACATTCTGATTAAGTTCATGTGTAACTAGCAACTTAGATCAATTCGTATGAATACATGCATTCTAATTCATACAAAAGTGTACCTTCTGATCAATTCAATACGAAACTTTCCATTGTGATTAGTTTTGTCCGAAAGTATACATTCTGATCAATTTTGTGCTAAACCAGCTATTCTAATCAATTCCATATGAAACTTTCAATCCTGATTATTTTTGTAAGAAAATGAACATTCTGATTAAGTTCATACAAAACTGATAATTCAGATCAATTTCGTACAAATATAGTTATTCTGATTTATAGAAAGGTGAACATTTTGATCATTTTCGTACAAAACTTTTCTTCGTGATTAGTTTTGTACGAAAGTATCCCCTCTAATCAATTTCGTGCGAAACTAGCAATTCTAATAAATTCCATGCGAAACTTTTAATCCTGATTAGTTTTGAATAAATATGGATATCCTGATTAAGTTCGTATGAAACTGATAATTTATATCAATTTTGTACGAATTTAGCCATTCTGATTCATATGAAAGCCTGTTTGCTTGAGTTGTTTATGTTGCTTCGTATTTGCAGCAGTGCATGAGGGTAATGCCATTACCAGGCCATTGTGTTTGAAGGGGTCTGATTACCCATTTAGGAAAGCCTAGATAAGAGCATTTCTCATGTCAATCAATGTCCTGGACGTGTTTGGGAGATCGTCGAATATGTTTGAACTGGGTCATATGTGACCATGGTTACGAACTGGCCGGGTTTATAAGGTTCTGCCGAAGTTGATCAATAAGTAGATAGAGTTTGAACGAGAACAATGGTTATTTGATAAGAAATGAATAAATGTCATCTACTGCAGAGGTTGTGAAGATGAGTTCTGTCGCATCACAAATGTAAAGAGCCCCAAAGAGGCTTGGGACATTCTTCAAGTGACCCATGAAGGTACCCAGACTGTTCGTCAAGCAAAACTACAAAGCTTTGTTGCCGTTTGCAGGGTGTCACCTTTGTTGGTTTAAGTTATTCATCCTAACCAATTTATGAGGAATTAAATGTAAGTCCTTTACTATTGAGTCATGGTAGCACTTGTGGGTGCAAATTTTGACCAACGCCCCGCAACGGGACCCACTAGCCCTGTTTGGGGGTCCGCCGAGGCGACGACAGGGCCCACCAGCCCTGCCTGGGGGTCCGCTAAGGCGATGACGGGACCCACCAGTCTTGCCTGGGGGTCCCTAGAGATGACAATGGAGCCCACCAGCCCCCGCCGGGATCCAGACGACAGTTGTAGAAAACCGCCTTCTATCCCGGTTCCCGTTCAAAAAATGCTATAAATAGGAGACCTGACAAGTGTAAGAGATCCAGTATCTGATTTCTAAATCGGACTTCCAATAAATCGATAGCTCTAACATCCCAACCATTCGATCTTCTTTTCGAAGAGAAACCAGTGATACTCGACCTGTCGAGGTCACTTTAGTGCAAGTGTAGTGAATTCAGGTTGCTCTTTATAGCACGGAGACGCAGGCCTCGGCTGAACTTTGAGATCACACCTCGTGTCCACAACTTTTTGACTATTCAGAAGTTTAACTCGAAGACATCAACATCCGAACTAACAAACTAGACAAACATTTGATCAGGAACTTCGACTCGACTCGATTAACTGGTTGGGCAGAGTCTTCGGGTCGGCATGGAGATCATTCCTCACAGTTTAGTTTTTTACCCGATCGCCCCAAGCTCCACCTGTTGAAAATATCTAATCGGTCAAATTTATCCGATCAGACAAATTTGACCAATCAGCCAAAAAGAATTCACCCTGATCGATAGGTAGACAATCAGGTGAATTTCCAAAGGTTCAGGCAAAAAGATCTGGTTTTTTGCCCGATCGCCTAAAGTCCAACCGGTTAAAAATGTCTGATTGATCAAATTTATCCGATCAGACAAATTTGATCGATCGGTCAAAAAGACTTCACCCAATCGACAAGCAGACGATCAGGTGATTTAGCAAAGGATCGGGTAAAAAATGTAGGTTTTTACCCGATTGTCCCAAGCTCCACCGGTTGAAAATATCCGATCGGACAAATTTGACCTATAACGCCCCGGTATTTTACGGATTAAATCAACCTGTATAACACTAGGGTGTTAGAAGAAAAACTTGATATAAAATAAATCCCATCAAATATGGAATCAATTGAGCCTCTTTTATTTATAACCATGCATTATAATATAAAAGTTTGATACATGGCTTGAAATATAACAACTTAAACTTTAATTGCGACATCTATAATCTTCAACTCTTTATATTTTCGCTCCCACATCCTCAAAATATGGAGTGTATAGCAGATCTTCGATTCCCTTCGGTTCATTATCTATTCGCTATTACTCCTCTGCTTGTCCTGTAGAGTCAGATTCTGTAGATGCCATAACACCTGTAGAGGGGTGAGTCTAATCCATTGACTCACCTATTAAACCTAGTTCATGTTGGAATTGGATCCGCTTATCAGAGTCGCAGCGAAAGCAAAAGGTAGATCCGAAGATCATACAGTGTATGTTTCATTACAATTAATTTTACAAAATAATCTACATGCAAATCTATAATCTTAGCATATGTGCGGACACCTTAGAGGCATACTACGATCTACGGAAGACATGCATGCATCTAGTTAGGTGTTTAGAATCATCATACCTTATGGATCTATGATCTAGAGACGACCGGAACGATGAAGAACCGCACTTGAGTCGCAAGGGAAATTGTCGGATAGCACATTGTCCTTTGCGAATTAAAGAATCCTCGAAATCCCATCTCTGAGTGCAAGGATTACGAGCCGACGGAGGAATCCATTACGAAGACGATGGCGAGCCGCGAGGTTTCCTCCTTCTCTTTCTTTCTTCTTCCTTCTCCTTCCTTCCTCTTTCTTCTCCCTTCTTCTTCCTCTCTTTTCCTTGGCCGAAACCACAAAGGAGGAGCAAAGGGGGGTCGGATTTTTGGAGGAGAGGGAGAAGCACCATAGGGTCGGCCCTCCATCTCCCTATTCTACTTATAGGGCCGGTCTCCCATGGCTTCAAGGAAGCTAGGGCCGGCCCTACAGAGATTAGGATAGAGGGGGGGGCGGTTTTTAAGGATTTCCAATGTCTATCGTGAAGCCTGGACGAAAACGCCTTTCACGAAAAGTGAAAAACTGAAAGAGAGACTGAGTGAGGTGAGCTACTCGGAATCGAGTTCCGTCAGCGCCTGTGAGCTCCTGGAATTATTCGGCTTATTCTAAGATCTACATTCAATATATTTTGAGCCATATTTCAGTATTTACCAAAATACCCCTACGGCCCGTAATACATGTGAATTAGATTCTTAGGCTCCGGGCTTGCGCTCCATCGCGCTACTTCGCATCCAATGTATCCAACTAGGTCGGGGAACAATTACTATACACAACGACAGGGTGGAACCTTCAGGGTTCAGGATCTCTAGCTCCAATCGGATCCCTGATTAACTGTTTCGGTGGCACACCGAAAGTTCCGTTAATCAGCCCTAATCCGATTAACCAGCGTAGCCACCCAGAGTGCGACGCGAGTTGAACTCTAGTGATCCTAAACTTATGTTACTCCCTCGTAATCCTGTTCTCTACTATACTCCGATAATCCTCAGTCCCTCCTATTACTGGTGCCATGATACGACTCGGGCGATGGGGAGCACCGTCAGATCTCGATCGATCATCTGACTAGGGTTTGATGACTTGTCATCTATAACACCACACACCTTCCGGTGCTATGCCTAGCATCCGGAACATCATCAGGCATACTAACAACCACCAGGCCTGGGTTAACTGTGTGGACAGATTGACTCATCAAAACGTACCCATCCAACACTGGACGTTGGATAACCTGTAGGGATTACATATCACTCAAGCGCCAGCCGGGTAACCCAACGTACCGTGGTATTAGACTATGGAAGGTCCGCACACGTTGGTACATCAAAGCACCACACAACTGGTTGGCCCAGTGTACATGGTCCCTCAGGGTTAAGGATAGATTATCTATAGTAGTAAGACGGTTTATGCACCAGTGTCTAAATCACAGAACTGTGCACCGTCTTGGTTCCTGTTCAATACGATCATCGTGCTTGGTCAGGTGAATGGAATCCTACGTTCCCGTGGTGGAGACTTCACCACATCCTCTACCTGCCAACAGCTTGTTCTCAGTGAAGCGATCGGCATCACCTAAGTTGTGAACCTGTTCTAAGTCTACAGAGAACTGGTCCACTGGGTCTCCCAAGCATAGATCCACCATGCGCCTCAGTGGCCTACTGTGTTCCCTAGGATCCTTTATTATATGAGTATTATCATATACCAGAGTAGTATTCTAATTAATACAATAACCAAAGTCATCTTTATTAATGTTAATACAGAAAATCCACGCTAAGGACACACAAGCTACAACAATCTCTCACTTGGCCTAGCAGGGAACAATATACACAACAGTCTTAACTCCCATGGCATCCACGTGCTTTTCAAAAGCCTTGGTCGGTAACGCCTTTGTGAAAGGGTCCGCCATGTTATCTGCAGATGCCACCTGAGTCACTGTAACCTCCCCTCACTTCTGCAAGTCTCGGATAATGTAGTCTTTCCGCTCGATATGCTTGCTCTTCTAGTGATATCTTGGCTCCTTGGATTATGCTACCGCTCCACTATTGTCACATAAAGGACAATAAGATCTTAAGCTTCCGGTACACATCCTAAGTCCGTGAGGAACTTCTTGAGCCATACCACCTCCTTAACTGCTTCGCACACCGTAACGTACTCAGCCTCTGTCGTCGAATCCGCGATGCATCCCTGCTTCACGCTCCTCCAACTGACAGCTCCTCCTCCTAATGAAAACACAAACCCTGACGTCGATCTCCTGGATTCTGGATCTGACGCAAAGTTAGAATCCGTATATCCAATCGGCATCAGTTCCTGTGAAGAGTAAACTAACTCATAATCTCTCGTCCTACGGAGATACTTGAGTATACTTTTCACAGCAGTCCAATGCCCTGGACCCGAATTTGACTGATACCTGCCCATCATGCCTACTGTATAGCATATATCTGGTCTCGTGCACTGCATAGCATACATCAGACTCCCTACAGCCGAAGCATAAAGAATCTTCTGCATCTCTGCCCTCTCCTCAGGAGTCTTAGGACCCTGATCTTTGGACAATTTCATTCCATGTCTGAATAAAACTAGTCTCTTCTTGGAGTTGTGCATACTGAATCTGACCAAGATAGTATCTATGTAGGCTGACTGTGACAGCGAGAGAGTCTTGTTCTGGCAATTTCGAGTTACCTTGATCCCCAGAACATAACTCGCTTCACCCAGGTCTTTCATGTCAAATTAAGAGGATAACCACACCTTCACTGTAGATAACGTTCCAATATCGTTTTCAATGAGCAGGATATCGTCTACGTAAAGCACTAGAAAAACTACTGCAGTCTTATCACTCCTTTTATAAACACATGGTTCATCCACGTTCTGCTCAAAACCATAAGACTGGATAGCCTGATCAAAACGCATGTTCCAACTTCTGGATGCTTGCTTCAGTCCATAAATGGACCTTTGTAACTTGCACACCAGACCTTCCTGACCTTTTGCGATAAAGCTTGGAAGCTGAGACATGTAGATGTCTTCTTCCAAATCCCCATTGAGGAATGCGATCTTGACGTCCATTTGCCAGATCTACCAATCATAATGGGCTGCAATAGATAAGAGAATCCGGATAGATTTAAGCATAGCTACTGGCGAAAAGGTTTCGTCATAGTCGATCCCTTCTCACTGGGTATAACCCTTAGCGACTAGTCTAGCTTTGTAAGTCTCAACGGTACCATCCGGACCTCTTTTTCTTTTGTACACCCACTAACACCCAACATATTTAATATTGTAAGGCGGTGTTATAAGTGTCCAGACTGAGTTTTGGGACATCGATGTCAGTTCTGCCTCCATGGCTTCCTGCCATGCTGTATTGTCAGTGGATACCATCGCTTCGTCCTAGTTCAGAGGATCATCCTCGTGAAACTCTGGATCTACCATGAAGGCTTCTCCAATGTATCTATCAGGAGCACTTATGGTCCTCCCACTGCGACGAGCCTGTGGTGGTTCCATAGAAGTCGATTCTACAGTATCGTTTATCTTAGTGGTATCAACTCCCACTACGTTTTCTATCTGCGTACTCCCATCAGTACCAAGTAATTCTTCAAGAACTACTTTACTGGTGGGCTTATGGTCTATTAAATAATACTGCTCCAGGAATACGGTGTTTGTCGAGACGACAACCTTTCTATCCTCAGGATTATAAAATAAACCACCCTTTGTCCCTTTTGGATACCCAACGAACAAACATACCTTAGTTTTTGACTCTATCTTATCTCGTTTGTCCTTCCGCATATGTGCTGGACAACCCCAAATCCTAAAGTGCTGTAGGCTTGGCTTTCGCTTCAACCACAGCTCCCAAGAAGTTAGGAGTACTGACTTTGATGGAATAAAGTTCAAAGTATATGCTGCCGTCTGTAGGGCATATCCCCAAAAACTAGGTTGCAATGTTGCATAACTCATCATAGTCCGAACCATGTCTAACAAAGTTCGGTTTCTCCTCTCAGATACACCGTTTTGTTTTGGTGTCCTTGGGGCAGTCAACTGGGATACGATCTCATGGTCACGCAGGTACCCAATAAATTCATCCGATAGGTATTCGCCTCCTCGATCCGATCGAAGAGACTTGATACTCTTACCCGTCTGCTTTTCTGCTTCAGCTCTGAACTCCTTGAACTTATCAAAGGATTCAAACTTTCGCTGCATTAGGTATATGTATCCAAACCTCGAGTGATCATCCGTGAAGGTGATGAAATACTCGAAGCCTCCTATGGCACGGACACTTATGAGCCCACATACATCAGTGTTTACCAACTCTAATACCTCCTTAGATCTACTACCTTTGGCTCGGAAAGATCTTTTAGTCATCTTGCCTTCCAGGCAAGACTCACACGTCGGTAGGCTTTCTAAAACATCTGGACTTAAGAGTCCTACCTTAACCAACCTGTGAATCCTATCTGAGGCTATATGTCCAAGCCTTAGATGCCAAAGGAGTGTTTGATTATCTGAGGGATTTTTTTTTAGATGAATTAATCACACAAGCTTCAGTTATGTTATCCTGTTTATTATTGGAGTTAATCACATAGAGATCATTCTATATCTTTCCCTTACAAACAAAGGAACTATTCAATTTAATTGACACACCAGAAGCATCAAATAAAACTGAAAAACCTTTATTATTCAATAAGGAAACAGAAATTAAGTTTCATCTCAAGGACGGTATATAAAGTATGTCTCTAAGTAATAAACTTCTTCCATCAAGGAACTGCAAGACGACATCTCCAACTGCTTCAGCCTCAGCCATGGCCTCAGTTCCCATGCTTATGATCATCTCCCCTTCACCCAGTTTTCTTGCCTTCTTGAACCCGTGCAAATTATTGCAAGCATGGTTAGTGGAACCAGAATCCACAATCCATGAAACTGGAGAACAACTGGATGCTACAAGAGATTCCACTATGTGGATTTGAGATATACCTGTCTCAGCCTTCTTGGGAGCCGCACGGTAGTCGCCCTTCCAGTGCCCCTTCTTGCCGCATTAGAAACATTTTCCTTTGGGCTTCGCCGGACCATTCTGCTTAGAAACCTGCAACTGCACCTGGCCCATCTTCACGGGCTTCTTAGACTTTCTTTTCTGAAACTTGTCTTTGACTTTCAGAGAAGAATTCTGCTCTACGTTCAGGGATTGGGCTCTTGCCTTCATCCCGTCCTCTGCTGTCTGGAGTGCCGCTAGGAGCTCTGTGTTCGACATCTCCAATCGGTTAAGGTTAACGTTGGTAACAAAGATCTCAAACGCTCCTGACAGAGACGCGAGGAAAATATCGGTCTGGATCTCTACATCCAATATGACATCGAAGGAACCAAGCTCGTTTACATAGCCAAATAATTTCAGCATATGATCCCGAACTAAAGTCCCCTCTGTCATCTTCGTGGACACTAATTTCTCGATGGTCATGTAACGAGTTACCGACTACGACCCTCGAACATTTCCTTTAGGTAGAGCATCATGTCTGAATTAAGCAAAGGCCATATCTTCGACTTGCTTCTAAAGGACGGTCTGTAAGGATGCCACTATGTAGCACTTGCATATCTTATCAGCATCTAGCCAGTCTTTCCATTCCTTCAACTGGGCCTCAGTTGCACTTGGTCCCGACATGGCCAGTTGAGAGGTACTTAGGGCAATTGTGTGTTTGCCAACCTTTAGGACGAGCATCAGGTTACGCTTCCAGTCCTTGTAGTTTGGTCCCGTAAGTTTGTTATCATTAAGTATGGAGGCAAGGGGGTCAAGCTTGGTCATAATTTCTGTAAACAATGGTTCAAAGCAAAATTAGGGTCTACTACAATATATTTTATGGAATTTAGAAATAGATAATGTTTACTCCAGCCGCTATGTCTTCACTACCTTATGTGGAGACATCCAGGAATCTAAATTCTCTGGGCTCGAGTACTGAGACTATCGGCCTTGAATTGGAGATAGTATCTCTGTGAGAGCATGCAACCGCTTCTGCCAACGGGATTTTTACGACCCAGTCTTTATCAGAATTACCCATGGTAAACTGAAAGACCTCCCAGTCTCCTTTTGGCCAGCTTTATGTGACCCGCGTGCGCAGCAACGTCGGCATCGCACAAGCTTTCGGATGCTTCTCACAAATCTAGGTGGTGTCGGCAGGGGGGTTCATAGCCTTTCGCTGTGCCGGAAAAAACCGTCACCCATTGTCACCGGCATCCTCCATGTCCCGAAGGAAACCACTAGGCGAACCAGCATGGAAGGAAACACAGCTCTCACCCGGTGGGAATATTGAACTGCGTACCTCCCATCCAGACCCTTAGCCGGTTGATTATGGAGGCCAGGGGCTCCCCTTTGAAGTAAACCTCTTACACATTCCTTTTTTATGAGGTTTTATGCATATCTAGATAGGTCACGACCTCCTAGACTTAGACCCTGGTCTACCGTGCTCCCACTAGGATTACAAACCTTCCTGCAAAGTATTAGTATCCTCGGAAAATATCATAGTCCCTACCTTGAATACTCAGCTTTCGCCTTTCTTGCAAGGATCACATTACATAGATTCCAAGGATCCCAATACTTCACTAGTTTGCCCATAATCCTAAGATCTGGAGCCTAGCCTAAGTTCAACGTGGAAAGAACTCCCACTACGATGACGCCTCATTTACAATTTGATGCCTGATGTCATAGTAGACCTCATCTCATTATAGGTTTGGATACTGGCCAAATAGGGACATCCGACAACCTCCGCCGGACCTCAACCTAATGGTGGCATAACCAAATCGTGATGAGTTCATACTACCATCAAACGTCATCTAGAAACGGGTATCACACAGTGAAATCCTAACCTAACTTGGTCGCTAGGGCCACGTGGGGAAAGGACATCCCACTAGGGTTATCATACTTCTTATGGAGACATTAGTTAATTATCTCTAAATAAATTTAACACTGCGTCTATCTCGGTGCACAGTACTTGGCTACCTGAACTACCATGAGGGTGGTTACCACCTTTCCTTTTAGCTAACCACTGGATTCGCACGTGTTAGAACCATATAGAGACACAGATGAATCCATAATTTTAGTATTAATCCTAAACCTGATCTAGAAACAAACTCACAAGCAAGATATATAATCACATTATTATCGGGGTTCTCTAAATACTAAATAAAGAGAAACAACAGAAATAGTATCCGAACTGAATCGAGTCCAGGGTCCGACCCCTGAACCTGAATAGCACAGCAAAGATATCCTGCTCTTCCATTCCGCACGATCTCTGACGATGATCCCGATCATCGCCAACGTGCACGCTTTCGCCGGGTCTTTACATACCATGGTACCGCTTGCCCGAACCGTGGATGTAGCATTATCTCCTTCTTTCTGTGATCGAAAAACTAACACGCTCCGAGCAAGTGCTCATTCATGTACAATTTCGCTAGAAAGAAAAGAAAACAATCCTAGAAACATGGCCAGGGAACCGAGGATGGTCAACCCCCATCCTCGCCCATCTAGAGCCTTAAAATCCACAAGCACAATAATAATCAATGCAAAATTTAAATCCGGGGTTTGACCCCCGGATGCATGCAATCACAGATTACTATTTAGCGCGGCACCTGCAAAAAGACGATACATAGCATAATCCATATGTATGATCTAAGCCGAACCCCGACGAAAACATATGACATCATATATTCACATGATGTTTTCACGAATTCATGCATGAAACATACACCAAAGCGTGCTCTAATACCAATTGTTGGAATTGGATCCGAAGATTATACGGTGTATGTTTTATTACAATTAATTCTATAAAACAATCTACATGCAAATCTATGATCTTAGCATATGTGCGGACACCCTAGAGGCATACTATGATCTACGGAAGACATGCATGCATCTAGTTAGGTGTTTAGAATTATCATACCTTATGAATCTATGATCCGGAGGTGACCGGAATGAGGAAGAATCGCACTTGAGTCGCAAGGTAAACTGTCGGATAGCACCTTGTCCTATGCGAATTGAAGAATCCTCAAAATTTCATCTCTGAGTGCAAGGATTACGAGCCGACGGAGGAATCCATTGCGAAGATGATGGCGAGCCGCGAGGCTTCCTCCTTCTCTTTCTCTCTTCTTCCTTCTCCTTCCTTCCTCTTTCTTCTCCCTTCTTCTTCCACTCTTTTCCTTGGCCGAAACCACAAAGGAGGAGCAAAGGGGGGTCGGATTTTTGGAGGAAAGGGAGAAGCACCATAGGGCTGGCCCTCCCTCTTCCTATTCTACTTATAGGGCTGGTCTCCCATGCCTTCAAGGAAGCTAGGGCCAGCCCTAGAGAGATTAGGATAGAGGGGGGGCGGTTTTTAGGGATTTCCAATGTCTATCGTGAAGCCTGGACGAAAACGCCCTTCACAAAAAGTGGAAAACTGAAAGAGAGACTGAGTGAGGTGCGCTACTCGGAATCGAGTTCCGTCAGCGCCTGTGAGCTCCTGGAATTATTCCGATCATTCTAAGATCCATATTCAATATGTTCTGAGCCATATTTCAGTATTTACCAAAATACCCCTACGGCCCGTAATACATGTGAATTTGGTTCTTAGGCTCCGGGCTTGCGCTCCATCGTGCTACTTCGTATCCAACGTATCCAAATAGGTCGGGGAACAATTCCTATACGCAATGATAGGGTGGAACCTTCAGGGTTCGGGATCTCTAGCTCCAATCGGATCCCTGATTAACTGTTCCGGTGGCACACCGAAAGTTCCGTTAATCAGCTCTAATCCGATTAACCCGTGTAGCCACCCAGAATGCGATGCGAGTTGAACTCTAGTGATCCTAAACTTATGTTACTCCCTCGTAACCCTGTTCTCTACTATACTCCGATAATCCTCAGTTTCTCCTATTATTGGTGCCATGATACGACTCGGGCGGTGGGGAGCACCGTCAGATCCCGATCGATCATCTGACTAGGGTTTGATGACTTGTCATCTATAACACCACACCTTTCGGTGCTATGCCTAGCATCCGGAACATCGTCAGTCATACTGACAACCACCAGGTCTGGGTTAACTGTGTGGACAGATTGACTCATCAAAACGCACCCATCCAATACTGGACGTCGGATAACCTGTAGGGATTACATGTCACTCAAGCGCCAGCCGGGTAACCCAACGTACCGTGGTATTAAACTATGGAAGGTCCGCACACGTTGGCACATCAAAGCACCACACAACTGGTTAGCCCAGTGTACATGGTCCCTCAGGGTTAATGATAGATTATCTATAGTAGTAAGACGGTTTATGTACCAGTGTCTGAATCACTGAACTGTGCACCGTCTTGGTTCCTGTTCAACATGATCATCGTGCTTGATCAGGTGAATAGGAATCCCATGTTCCCGTGGTGGAGACTTCACCACATCCTCTACCTGCCAACAACTTATTCTCGGTGAAGCGACCGGCATCACCTAAGCTATGAACTAGTTCTAGGTCTATACATAAATGGTTCACTGTGTCTCCCAAGCATAGATCCACCATGCGCCTCAGTGGCCTACTGTGTTCCCTAGGGTCCTTTATTATATGAGTATTATCATATACCAGAGTAGTATTCTAATTAATGCAATAACCAAAGTCATCTTTATTAATGTTAATACAGAAAATCCACGCTGAGAACACACGAGTTACAACAGTTCATTCATGGTAAGATAAATATACTGAAGACAACAGTTCACATGAATATGAATAGTAATCTAAAAGTCATTGATCATCCGATTCCCTTTTAGGCTCAAACCAGGGTAGGAATCACAATCATACTGGGGCACTTTTTGTTTGAAACAAGACTAGTCCTACACCTAGGTTTCTTTTTGACCTCAGCCAGGACTAGCCCCACACCCAAGAAAGGCCCACAAGCCAGGGACAACCCCACACCCAGGATTTATCTTTTAGGCCTACAAGCCAGAGACAGCCCCACACCCAATTGTAATGATCAATACATCTTAAAAATTAGCTAATCCATAACATACTACCATTATTTCAATGATATACACTTATTAAGAATCAACTAGGTTTAGTCCCTTACCTGAAGGGTCGTAGAATATTTCTTTCGATGAAGATGCCTTAGTAAGCTCACGACCTGAAATATATTGCTATATTCTGTTAGTTTTTACATTCTATTTCCCAAGGTTTTGCCAAAAACCAATTCCGATGTGGATTCCTTAGGTTTGTTAATTAAACTAATTTATTTAGTGCATTTTATTTTATAGGGATACTTAGGTCATTTTTAAAATACTTTCCATTTATACCTATTTTGTAGGGTTTTTCATTCTGAAACCATGGCCACAAACGGAACTCAATTCGGAGTTCGTTTGCTCCCGATATGATCAAAATAGCCGACTCTAACGGAATTTAAATGAGTGGTCTGCCTTTAGTAAAAAGTCAGGTTGCTCTCAACAATATTGGTTCAGTTTGGTTAATGGCAGAGTGGTTTTATCACAGTTGGTTACTGGGCTTTATTGGGTTACGGCCCACGATGTTTAATGGCTTAATGGGCTTCGGCCCAGATTATGTTTAATGGGCTTAATGGCTTAATGGGCTTTGGCCCACAGCATATAAAAAGGCTTAATGGGCGTCGGCCTAGATTCCTAGTGGGCTTTAGCCCAGGAATTTAAAAACTAACTTTGGCCTACCAAATATAGGGGCAACCGGCAGCGGGCGGCGACGGGTATGGCGGCGATCGGCGGCGGTTACGGCAGCGACCGACGGCGACCGGCGGGCTGCAGTCGGCGGCGGGCGGCAGCGGCCCGGCGACGTCCGACGGTTGGCTGTGGGCTATGGAGGTGGTTGGTAGAAGTGCTGAGCATGGGTTTCGAGGTGGGGGAGACTTGAGTGCAGAACCCTGGGTCTAAGGGGGGTTTTTATAGGCCTTTTTCAGGAATACCAAAGGTCTAAGGTCTTAACTACAAAACGGCCCATTATTTTATTCATTTATTGAGCTGAGCTTATCTCTTCTGACCGTTTTCGTCCGATCAAAAACCAAGGGTCTACGGTTTAACAATCTTTTGGTCTCCCCACCCCCCACCCCCCCTATAAATGTTTATTTTTCTGAAAGATAGAATGTAAAGTTTTAACGTTTTCTGGTTGGAGGGAAAGGAGTTAAGATTTCGTTGATCGGTCCCTAGTTTAAAACCTTACATTGGTTATTTTTTATTTATTTTTTTAAATATTCTTGTTAATGTATAGAGATGGGTCGGGTTACATGTACAGTCGGGTCGGGTTGTATGGTCATACATGTATATATATATTGGGCTTGAGTCCCTCAATAGAAAGCATTACATTCCTCTCCAAACCCTAGCTGTCATCTCCTATCATGGTATCAGAGCTCTAGGGTTCTCCCGCGCGGCAACGACGATGACAGCCTCCCCTTCCGGCAGCCCCTCCCCTCCTGCCTCCCTTCACCCACTCGGCAGCCCCCCCGCCCCTCCTCCTCACCCGCCCAGCAGCCCCCCCTTCCTCCACCTGGCAGCCCACTGCCCCCCCTTCCTCCACCCGGCAACCCCGCCCCCTCCCTTCACCCCCCCGACCCCCCTCCTCCACCCGCCCGAGCTCCTCCTCCTCACCCGACAGCCCCCCGCCCCCTCCCTCCACCCCCCCCCCCCCCCCCCCCCCCCGCCCCTCCTCCTCACCCGACAAGCCCTCGCCCCCTCACTCCACCCCCCCCGACCCCCCTCCTCTACCCCCCGAGCCCCTTCCTCCACCCCCCAACCCCCTTCCTCCACTCGACCAGCCCCACCACCCGTTCCCTCAGCCCACCCGCCCCCTCCCCTTCGCCCGATAACCTCTCCCGGTTCCCCCCTCTGTTGAGCTTCCTCCATGGCATCTCCTGTCGTGCCGTCCGTCGTTGCGATCTCTCCACCGCTAAAGGTGGTCGTCTTTCAGTTGTTATCGGCCAACGACTGGCCTGATTGGTCACTCACCGTCGATGTCGCGCTCTCCAGTCGTGATCTATGGGGTCACATCACCGGCGATGATCCTCCTCCAATTGTCCTCTCCGGCTCTTCCTCTGTCACCAGCAGTGTCGCGTCCTCTGCTGCGACTGCACCTGTCCCGACTACTCCCACAGCAGCCACGGCTGCTGCTCTCATATGGCGACGTCACGATCAGGCCATCCGGGCCTATCTCCTGGACTCTGTTACTCGTTCGCTCCTTTCTTCCATCGGCCGGCTTCCTACAGCGCGCGTGATGTGGGAGTATCTCCGGGACCGGTTTCTCCTACACGGCGGCGCACGCCAGTATCAGCTTATTTGTGACTCACAGTCTGCACGTCAGGGGGAGCGCACGATTCAAGACTTCTTCAGTCTGATGAGTGCATACTGGCATGAGCTGGACTCCCTGATCCCGGAGCAGTATGCTTGCCCCCGCTCTCGGGATTTTTAGCGCTACCTCGATGAGGGCCACTTGCACCAGTTCCTGGCAGCGCTTCGGCCGGACTTTGCTCTCATCGCTGCTCATCTCCTACACCGTGAGCCACTCCCTCGGCTAGAGGATGCTCTACTCACCTTGGTCGATAAGGAGACCCGCCTTCAGACTCAGGGCACTCATCCTCCTCCACTTGCTCCTAGCTCTGATACTACTGCAAGGAGCCCGGACACATGAAGCGCGAATGCCCTACACGCCCTCCACGCAACCCCCGCTGGGGTCCGGATGAGAGAGCCTCATACTGGGCTTCGGCTTCCCTCGATGATCATTTTGACGAGCCAGATGCAATGGCACAGTCCAATTTTTATTTTGAAATTTATATCAAAAATTCTTATTATATTAGATTTAAATTATTAATATTTTTGGGATGTTACATCCTCTACCTCTAATAAAAATTTCATCCTCAAAATTTAAAGTGTACCTTAGTTGTCAAACAAGTGTGAATATTGCTTTTATATTTCTGACTCAAATTGCCAAGTAGCTTCTTACTCATTGTGATGTTGCCATAGCACTTTTACTAATCGTATAGTTTTGGTTCGCAATACTTTATCTTTGGTGTCTAAAACTTTCACAGGTACTTCCACGTAATTTGCATCTGATTGAATGCTTTCATCTTCCAGAATATGAGAAGGATCAAGTTCATATGAATACTTGAAAGACTAGATGTACATTAGTCACTACTTGACCATCCTACAATAAGTACACCTTCCAACCCCACATAAGACACATCCGTGTAAAGTATGTACTTCTTTCCACTCTCTGGTATTGTCAAAACCGGAGCTGTAGCGAGTTTCTTCTTTAGTTCTTGGAATGCATTCTCACAGGATTTCGACCACTCAAATTTTTTTTTTAAGATTCGATTCATTAAATCCATATATGCCGTAGGAGCATTGGTGAGACCGAAAAGCATTACTAGAAATTCGAAATGTCCATATCGAGTTCTAAAGGCTGTCTTTGGTATGTCTTCTTCCTTGTTTCCTAACTGATGATATCTCGATCGAAGATCTATTTTAGAAAAACACCTTACTCCTTTAAGTTGATAAATCTTCAATTCTCGAATGTGGATATTTGTTCTTTATAGTTATTTGATTTATCCTTCTGAAATTGATATACATTTTTTTTGTCCCATCCTTCTTCTGTACAAATAAATATCGAGCACCCCATGGTGAAGTACTGGTTCTTATAAATCCAAGAGTTAATAACTCATCCAGTTGTTTCTTCAACTTATTTAGCTCTATAGGCGTCATTCTATAGGAAGCGATTGAAATAGGAGTTACTCTGGAAATCAATTCTATTGCAAAGTCTATTTCTCTTTTTGGTGGTAAACTTGGAAGGTTTTTGGGAAAACTTGTGGAAATTCTGATATTACCAACGTGGAATTGAGTGACATAATTTTCACAATTTCTTCTAATAGTTTAGCCAAGTAACAGTCTTTTGCTTTTGTCTTTTCGAACTTTCTTCCCCAGAATATTATTTCCTTTCCTTCAGGTGTTTGTAAGGTAACCTTTTTACGGTAACCATCCATCACCGTCCTATATTTGGATAACCAGTCCATTCCTAATAGAATGTCACATTTATCAAATTTTAGTAGAATTAAATTGGCCACTAACTTCACATCTTCAATTCTTTGTATACAGTCTCTACCAACTCTATTTGTTTTGGCCGTGTCACTAAGTGCAGTGGTGATGGCAAGTACATTAATAAGAGACCTGAAAATAGTTTCTTTCTAATAATCATTGAATGGTTTTTCTGCTAAGATACTGTAGTAACGTGTTTTTAAAAAAATGTCTTAGGGGATAGGAACTTAAATTAAGTTACTCCCTAGGGATTTCTTACCCTAATTGAGTTACTACTAGGGTTTATAACACCTTCTTATGTTTCTATATCATCACAAAGAGGCATCCTATAATTCTAGTTAGTTTTCAGTTCTCTTTAGGTGATCATACGTTCTAATTTCGATGCACCTATATTGTCTTCTAGGTTAACTAACTTCTCAGCGTCCAATGGTACTGTCTTAGACTTACGCATCGAAGGCTATTATAACATATTTAAAAGAGAGATCCTAAATTTAAGTCCATGCGTATATACTTTGTTATAGTGATTAAGTGTCTTAGGTCATCAATGTCTTAATCATCTAGGGCTAGGTATACCTAGATCTAATTCACATGACCTAACTTGTGCTCTAGGTTAAGTGACTATCCTACCAATGTAGTTTCTAGTAAAACTTTTAATTCCTAGGACCTATTACCTAGGTTCTGATACCAAGTTATAACGCTCCGGTATTTTTTGGATTAAATCAACCCATATAACACTGGAGTGTTAGAAGAAAAACTTGATATAAAATAAATCCCATCAAATATGGAATCAATTGAGCCTCTTTTATTTATAACCATGTATTATAATATAAAAGTTTGATACATGGCTTGAAATATAACAACTTAAAGCTTTAATTGCGACATCTAGAATCTTCAACTCTTTACATTTTCGCTTCCGCATCCTCATAATATGGAGTGTATAGTGGATCTTCGATTCCCTCCAGTTCATTCTCTATTCGCTCTTCCTCCTCTACTTGTCCTATAGGGTCAGATTCTGTAGATGCCATAACTCCTGTAGGGGGGTGAGTCTAATCCACTGACTCACCTATTAAACCTAGTTCATTCATGGTAAGATAAATGTACTAAAGACAACAGTTCATATGAAAATGAATAGTAATTTAAAAGTCATTGATCATCTGATTCCCTTTTAGGCTCAAACCAGGTAGGAATCACAATCATACATGGGCACTTTTTGTTTGAAACAAGGCTAGTCCCACACCTAGGTTTCTTTTTGGCCTCAGCCAGGGCTAGCCCCACACCCAGGTCACTTTTTGGTCTCAACCAGGGCTAGACCCACACCCAGGATACTTTTTGGCCTCAGCCAGGGCTAGTCCCACACCCAAGAAAGGCCCACAAGCTAGGGATAGCCCCACACCTAGGATTTATTTTTTAGGCCCGCAAGCCAAGAACAGCCCCACACCTAATTGAAATGATCAACACATCTTAAAAATTAGCTAATCCATAAAATACTACCATTATTTCAATGACATACACTTATCAAGAATCAACTAGGTTTAGTCCTCTACCTAAAGAGTCGTAGAATCTTTCTTCCGATGAAAATGCCTTAGTAAGCTCATGACCTGAAATATATTGCTATATTCTATTAGTTTTTACATTCTATTTCCCAAGGTTTTGCCGGAAATCAATTCCGATGTGGATTCCTTTGGTTTGTTAGTTAAACTAATTTATTTAGTGCATTTTATTTTATAGAGGTATTTAGGTCATTTTTAAAATACTTTGAATTTATATTTATTTTGTAGGGTTTTTTATTCTGAAACTGTGGCCATAGACGGAACTTAATTCGGAGTTCGTTTACTCCCGATATGATCAAAATAGCCGACTCTAATGGAATTTAAATGAGTGGTCTGCCCTTAGTAAAAAGTCAGGTTGCTCTCAGCAATATTGCTTCAGTTTGGCTAATGGTAGAGTTGTTTTATCATAGTTGGTTACTGGGCTTTATTGGGCTTCGGTCCACAGTGTTTAATAGCTTAATGGGCTTCGGCCCAGACTATGTTTAATGGGCTTAATGGCTTAATGGGCTTTGGCCCACAGCATATAAAAAGGCTTAATGGGCTTCGGCCCAGATTCCTAGTGGGCTTTAGCCCAGGAATTTAAAAACTAACTTTGGCCTACCAGATATAGGGGCGACCGGCGGCGGGCGACGGCGACCGACGGTAGGTACGGCGGTGACCGACGACGGGTACGGTGGCGACCAGCGGTGACCGGCGGCGGTTACGGCGGCGACCGACGACGGTTACGGCGGCGACCTACGGCGGTGACCGGCAGGCGGCGGCGACCGGTAGGCTGCAGTCAGCGGCGGGCAGCGGTTGGCGGCGGTCAGGCAAGAGGCGGGCAACGGTTGGCGGCGGTCCGGCAGGCGGCGGGAGGTGGCCGATGGTTGGCTGTGGGCTGTGGAGGTGGCTGGTAGAAGGGGTGGGCACGGGTTTCGAGGCAGAAGAGACTTGAGTGCAGAACCCGGGGGTCTAAGGGGGTTTTTATAGGTCTTTTTAAGGAATACCAAAGGTCTAAGGTCTTAACTACAAAACGGCCTATTATTTTATTCATTTATTCAGCTGAGCTTCTCTCTTCTGACCGTTTTCGTGCGATCAGAAACCAAGGGTCTACGATTTAACTATCTTTTGGTCTCCCCCCCCCCCCCCCCCCCCCCCACTATAAATGTTTATTTTTCTGAAGGATAGAATGTAAAGTTTAAAGGTTTTCTGGTTGGAGGGAAAGGAGTTAAGATTTCGCTGATTGGTCCCTAGTTCAAAACCTTACATTGGCCATTTTTTATTTAATTTTTTAAATGTGCTCAAAACGTAAAAGTTTGTGTAGGGTTTTTGATCGTTTTGACTAGTCGGATGCAATGGCGCAGTCCAATTTTTATTTTGAAATTTGTATCAAAAATTATTATTATATTAGATTTAAATTATTAATATTTTTGGGATGTTACATGACCGATCGGCCAAAAAGAATTCACCCCCATCGACAGGCAGACGATCGGGTGAATTTCCAAAGGATCAGGCCAAAAACCTAATTTTTTGCTCGATTGCCCGAAGTCCAACCGGCTGAAAGCATCCGATCGGACAATTTTGACTAATCGGTCAAAATCATCCGATCGGTCAATCTTGACTGATCGGGTTCCAGAGTCCTATCAGCCAGCAACGTTCGACGAGACCCCACTTCTGACACCAGCCCTTGGCAGGGGGTTTGGATTTTGCACCTGGATTCCAAGTCAGCCAGATCAGCCTCTAGTTAACTTGGAGGGGGTAAGTGTGGGTGCAAATTTTGACCAACGCCTTGCAACGGGACCCACCAGCCCTGCCTGGGGGTTTATCGAGTCAACGACGGGACCAACCAGCCCTGCCTGGGCGTCCGCCGAGGCAACGACGGGACCCACCAGCCCTGCCTGGGGGTCCCCAGAGACGACAATGGAGCCCACCAGCACCCGCCGGGATCCAGATGACAACTGTAGAAAACCGCCTTCTACCCTGGTTCCCGTCCAAAAAACTCTATAAATAGCAGACCCGACAAGTGTAAGAGATCGAATATTTGATTTCTGAATCGGACTTCCGAAAAATCCAGAGCTCTGACATCCCAACCATTCAATCTTCTTTTCGAAGAGAAACTAGTGATACTCGGCCTGTCGAGGTCACTTCAATGCAAGTGTTAGTGAATTCAGGTTGCTCCTTATAGCACGGCGACGTAGGCTTCGCCTGAACTCCGAGATCACACTTCGTGTCCATAACTTTTCAACTATTCAGAAGTTTAACTCGAAGACATCAACATCCGAACTAACAAACGTTCGATCAGGACCTTCGACTCGACTAGATTAACTGGTTGGGCGGAGTCTTCGAGTCGGCACGGAGATCATCCCCCACAGCACTTGCACACCTAAAGATCAGTCAAGTACATCACAGTGGTTCAGGATCATCTGAAGACTTAGCTGTCCATCTCATGACTTTTGATACTCACTTGAGAGTCATATGATAAGTGAGTTTACATGGGTAGAATAGGGTTTCTTGATCGCATAATTTTGCATACGTTTTTCATTGTTTATCGCTTGCACGCTTTTCAAGGACTTGATGTGATCTCTAAATGTTTTTTGTTTTAGATTTATAAAATAAAATATATTTTATTCTCGAAAATTAGACCTTGGTTTCGTCGTAGTCTAGGTCAAGAGTGTCCAACCGTTGGAAGTCAACACCAATGGTCCGGACCATTGTCCGGACAACTTGTGCTCTTGATTCGGATGACGGTTTGGACTGCAAGACAAGGGTCGGACTACTTAATAGTGGTCCGGATCATTTGGGACTAAAAGGTGCTGGGGGTCTAGACCATTATCCAGACCACCTCCCCTGTCCTAGGGTTCGCTGGGTCTCCCATCCGGACCAATCCAGACCATGATCAAGCTGGTCTAGACCATTGTCTAGACGGCTAGCGCCCAAGAATTGGCTGGTTTAAGGTTTAGCAATTGGACGGTTGTTATCAGGTGGGGATTGATCTTCCCTATATAAGCCTCTTTCCTCTCTTGAGTTGTGTGAAAAATTAAAGGAGAAGTTATTTTTGCTTGGAGAAGCTCTTGGAAATCACTCTCCCTTCCTCCTCCCTTTAAGCCTAGATTGCATGGTATGATCCTGTATGCTTGAAGGTGTTTTCTACCTATGTATAGGTAGATCGCTAGACTTGTATTTCCTGATAGGAAACAAATTGAATTTTCCTTTTATTAGCTTTTGGTGATTTAGATTGGTCATCTCTCGTCTTATCCTTGTAAATCTCATGTGTTGGGTTCTTCTATATGAAGCAAAAAAGGGTCAGGTCTTGCTTAAGTGAATCTTGCTAAAAGAACCCTAATTCTCCTTATTTGGGCATCAAGGTTTATCGGTATAATTCCTTTGGGGTCCGTCGAGTGGGTTAACTTGGCGAAGTAGTCCCTAGAAGGGTGAAGCACCTTTAGTGGGGTGTGTTCACCTTGGGCACGTTCGATCTGGCGAGATCAAACATTGGTGTTTCCGCTTGAGCGAATCAAGGTAGTTTGAGCAGCGTCTCGGGTGAGTAACTAGGGCCACGCGTGTTAGAGAACGATGAAGGCTGCCGAGCAGGGACCCTGTGAAGAGCTGGAAGGAGCAAGACTAAAGACCTCAAGGTGAGGGTTTACTCCTAGTAGGGCCCGCGTGTTCCTTTTTCCATGTTTGTAACCGGACTCTTTGCTTATTGGATTGCTCTCACCATCCGGTGCGAAGCCGGTGAGGTTTTTTCCGTGAAGGGTTTTCTCATAAAAACATATATATGTGATGTAGTATAAATTCTTCATGCAAGCCATCTATTGCATGCTTATGTTGTGCACTACACATATACCATATGATGAACTGTTTTACCTAAGTAAGGAGAGAGAATTATCTGGCATTAATCCATCTCACATGAATTAATTCTAATCCGCAAGCGAGGAGTGAACATAAAAGAACTTAAATTTTAAAATACCGTGAGCTTTGTCTACTGCCTTCCAACCAAGGCGATCATGCATTTTAGTTAGTTTTTAACCGGTGCACCGTCGCGCAACGTGACACACACCGGAGACACATGGCTCCTAAGGATCGTGCCTAAATTAACAAGCTTGTTAACCTAAGTTTGAGAACCTAAAAATGGAAGATGAAAGAATCGTTTCATCTATTATCCTCCAAGCCTAATCAGGTGGTGAATGAGTCCTTCAATCCGTGAGAGGGCATCAACCTGTAAAGAGTTAATCGAAAGATCCTCGGGTCTCTTCCGCAGAGATTTATACCAAAAGTCACAACTATCAAAAGTTAAAAAACGTGGATGAAATGCTTTCTACCCATTTCCCATGCTTTTCTCATTGTAAGTTAAAAACCATTTTTTTTCATTTTCTGAAGTCATGAACAAATCACCGAATGGCTAGATTTGAAACATATTTTGATTAAAAATAACAGTATAATAAATAAAATTTTACTAACAAAATTATAGAAAAATACACTTGATATACAAATTAACATAACATCCCTATCATTAAGCCCCTCAAAAGCTACGAGAAAGCGCAATCACTCCCACCAAGGGATAGGAGAGTTGGCAAGCAACTGATGCTTGGGTGAGGTTGTGTGTTCTGACTCCTCCTCCTCCCCCCCCCCCCCCCCCTCGATTTATCTAGGAGTGCGGTGAGAAATTCTGAGTGGGTCGGGCTTTACTCCCAGAGGTTATTAGTCAGACCCCAAAGTGGGCCATTGCCCGAAAGATTTCGGGACAACTGCTGACCTCAAAAAAACAGAAAAACATGTGCCATCAAAATATATAAAAAAAAAAGAGGTCTTCCTTTTTAAAGTTTAAGATTCGATAATGCAGAGCTCTTTTCACTGTAAAGAAAAAATTAGTTCCCAGGACAATTGAGCCACTTTTGGCACACTAAAAAGTAAAGAAAATGGGTTATTTAGACCTTGACCACCAACTTATACCCTTAATTAGACTTTGACCCCCCACATTTTCATAATTAGATTGTGCCTCACAATTTCACGGATTCGTGCGCACACCGTGGTTGACCAACGTTTGCTCACGTCGACCTTTGTGCATTCTGACATTGACAATACTACCCCTCCACATTTTGACTTTGGTCGATAATAGCTATCAAATAGCTATAAACAGGGACCAAAATCATAAGGGGTAGTATAGTCAATGTGGGAATGCACAGAGGGTCAGCGTTAGTAAACGTTGGTCAACCACGACATGCACACAGAATCCGTGAAATTAGGGGGCACAGTAATTATGAAAAGTTCGGGGGTCAAAGTCTAATTAAGAATGTAAGTTGGGGTCAAGGTCTAAATAACCCTAAAGAAAATGACATCAATACAATCACATCTCCCTCTCATATTAGGTCTTTCCCGGTAGGGTCTTTCTAGAAATTAAGTTACAAAATCAAACAAATTACAGTATAAAATGGAAATGGATACATATCACACACAGAATCCCCGGCCTAGTTTATTCCTTGATGAAGATCAGACATACATGGTTAGGGTTGAAACTTCTACTTGGGTCGCCTGCGATAAGGATACATGACGTCATCGACGTTTTGTTTGATGTAGTTGCCCATTCGGTGCAGGTTCCTCGCCACACCCGAACCAACCAGCCCAGCATTCCTTCGAAACCTGCATATAAAGTTCAATATTAGTTGTTTTCCCTTTTTTCGCTCAGTGAGGTTAAGTAAAATGAAAAGCGAAACTACACGCTTTCCTGCCGAAGAATTCCTCCCCTAGTGAGTGTGCTGGTTTGTTTGCTCGCGGTTGAGAGCGAACTGTGCCATCTGCAAGATCACCAAGGTAAAATATCAGATTTCAGCTTTCTGAAGAAAAAAAAAAATGCAAAATAGAGGAGAAAACTTTGGCTTATAAGGGCCTGTTCTTTTGCATGGAAAATAGGCCTGGAAAACAAATTCCTGTGACTTTAGATGAGGCTTTACAGATGAGGGTTCAGTGATGAGCTTTGCTACCCCTGAGACCTTCAACTGGGTTGATTTGTGATGGAGTCTGATTTTTGTTTTTGAGGATTCAGTGATGAGGCTTTGCTACCCCTGAGACTTCAACTGGGTTAATTTGTAATGGAGTTTAATTTGTTATCGAGGCTATAATAATGAGGGTTCAATGATGAGGCTTTGCTATCTCGGAGACCTTCACCTGGGTTGATTTGTGATGGAATTTGATTTGTTTTTGATGCTTTACTTATTGGGTTCAATGATGAGGGTTTACTAAGCCCTGAGACCTTCACCGGATTTCTTTGTAATTTATTTTAGGGGTTATTTGCCTAAGACCGCTCTAACCAACCCAACATTAGGATAAGCCTAGTGAAACTTTTCATTTGAGCTCGAGCCCCTCTAACCAACCCAACATTAGGAGAAGCCCCTATTTTTTTTTTTAATCTCGAGACCACCCTCACCTCTTCCTCTCTCGAGTCTCGATCAGCCATGGTGGAGCGATGGAAGGTGGAGGTGACAGCGAACAACGGTGAAGGAGGCGACGGGCGCGAGCGGTAGAGGTGGAGGCGGCAGTGAGCGGCGGCGGGCGCAAGCGGCAGAGACGAAGGCAAAGGCAGCAGCAGCAGCGGGGGGTTGGTTTAGGTTTAGGTTTGGATTTTCTAGGTCTAGGGTTCATCCCATGGCTTCTAGATCAATCAGTTAGGTTCGACGGTGAGGGGGTTCGGTTAGGTCCGGTGACGGTGGCGGTAGCGGAGGGGGTGGCTAAGGATGAGTGCCAGTAAAGCAGAAATTCAAAATGACGTGGGGGGGGCATTTTCGTCCATAGGGTCTGAGCTCAAATGAAAAGGTTGTCGGGATTGCAACTCGAAACCATCTCCTAAGATGGGCTTCTCACAATGTCTTCCTTGATTTTATTTGTTTTTGAGGCTATGCTAGTGGGGGTTCAATATTGAGGCTTTGCTACGTCCTGGGACCTTCAACTAGGTTGCTATTATTTGTTTTTGGGGTTTCAGTGAGGAGGCTTTACTATCAACTTGTATGGGTAGCTTTGTGATGTATTTTTATTTGTTTGTGAATCTGTGATGGTTCAATGATGAGGCTTTGCCCTGCCCTGAGATATTCCCCTAGCTTGATTTGTGATGTATTTTGATTTGATTGTGAGGGTTTACGATTGAGGGTTCAGTGATGAGGCTTTGCTACCCCTGAGACCTTCAACTGGGCTGATTTGCGATGGAACATAATTTCATAATTTCTTTTTGCGGCTTTACTGATTGGGTTCAGCGAGGAGACTTTACTAAGTCCTGAAACCTTCAAATGGGTTGTTTGTAATTGATTCTTATTTGTTTTTGAGGCTTTACTGATTTGATTCAGTGATGAGGCTTTACTAAGCCCTTAGACCTTCAACTGGGTAGCTTCGTGATTGATTTTTATTTGTTTAGAGGCTTTACTAATGAGGCACAATGATGAGGCTTGACTATCAACTTGTATGGATTGATTTGCGATGGATTAAACCCCGAGAACTTCAACTCCTTGTATTTTTTTTTAACTCTTTTGAGGGTTTATTCTATGATGAGTGTACTCATTGTTGATCTTAATATAGCTGCATATGGTTGGTTCCGTATACAATTTCATATTCCTACATCATAGACCGGGTATTTATCTCAGCTGGGAGCCTGGGAAGGAGTGTCAGTAAATGGATACAAGAGTGCAAGATAAAAATCCTTCAAATCATTACAGGAGGCCAGTGTAGTAAAGGTGTCAAGGCAATGCCTAGGCGATCTGGCCTGTCTAGGTGAGGCGGTGCCTTGACGAGACCTAGGCGATAAAAATTAAATATATTAAATAAATATAAGTAATATATATACATAAGTAATTTGTGGTTTTATGCATAGTAAAATTTAATTTCTAAGGATAAATAGGGTCGAAATAATAATATTTAATAATGGATATGATCCAGAGCGTATGGTAAGATACAAGATCATTATTATTGCAGCAAATAGGAATCACAAGTCAACTACAATGATTATATATTGCAACAAATATGAATTTTATATCAGCAAGAGAAACGGAATCCTATCATAACCATAAATTCAAGCAAATATCATAAGCATAAACATAACTATATTAGGATAATCTATTATTTTTTGGAACATTTCACATCTGTGGGTGCAAATTTTGGTAAGAAGGTTGCCAACAGCGGGACCCACCGGCCCTGCCTGGTGGGTCCCCGAAGACCACAGCGGGACCCACTGGCCCTGCCTGGTGAGCCCCCGGAGACTACCACGGGACCCACCGGTCCTGCCTGGTGGGCCCCCCGGAGACTACCACGGGACCCACCGACCCTGCCTGGTGGGCCCAAGAGCCTGTGGAATCCCCCCAGGAGACGGTAGCAGGGTCCACCAGCTTTACCTGGAGGATCCCCAGATACGGCAGCAGAAACCGCCATTTGCCCCGGAATTCCTCCCCGGGAAGTCTATAAATAGCAGAGCCTTCAAATGTAAAGGGATCGGATTTTCAAAACCTGAAACTCCAGAACTCAAACCAGAGCTCTGAAAACAGATCAGTGCCATCATCTGATATCTGTCTCGAAAACCTCTATCTCCTCTTACCCTCTACCTCACCTTGATCTTCTTCTTGTCTTTGAACAAGTCGAAGAAACTTCAGTGACACTCGGCCTGTCGAGGTCACTTCGAAACAAGTATTAGTGAATTCGGGTTGCTCCCTATAGCACGGAGACGTAAGCTTCGGCTGAACTCCGAGATCACTTCTAGTGTCAACACTCTCTCTGATTGCATCTCTCTATTTACATATCAAAAGCTGCAACTCCAATCGATAGATCAAACAACGATCTTCGACTTCAACTTCGATTGACTGGTGAGGCAAGGTCTTCGGGTCGGCACGAAGATTTTCCCCCACAACATCCATGTATCCAAAAAAAAAACAATTAAAATTACTCATTTAAATCACCTAAGCATCTACATCGTCACTCTTATATGAATCATCCTTATATGCCTCTTTCGCCTTTTGCCTCTTTAAACCCTGAGAATATGGACACAATAGTTTTTTCCCCATTAATGATGCCATGGTGCTGACCATCTATAAAGCAACATGGACCCTATAAACCAAACGGAAGCCAAGGAACTCAATTTGAACCCAACCAAATTTAAATTGTTTTAAAAAAAACTCAATTATTAAAGTAGGCCCCTAGGCGATCGCCCAAACTCCACCGTCCGCCTAGCCATTACCAAGGCGGGCGGAGCTCCAAAACGCCTAGATGATAGCCTAGACGACACCTTGACTACATTGCAGGAGGCAGAGCATCGTACTTGATGTTCAACATGTAGATGGGTAATAGTTGCGGGATAAGTACTGAGGAGCCAACTACTATTATTGAGAAGTCAGTGGGGCATACTACTAGTGGATGTGGATGCTATTGCTTAGTATCTATGTTGTTCTTATTCATTTCAGTTTTATTTGTACTCATATGCATAGGTACCAAATCAGAATTCGAGAAAAAATCAGCTAGTAGAGAAGTCGGAAAAATTAAAAAAAAATTAGGAAGAGTCGGGAAACAAACGGTTGAATATTAACACACACACACACACACACACACACACACACACATATATATATATATATATATATATATATATATATATATATATATATATATATATATATATATATATATATTCCAAGTTCCAATATGTTTTTTTATTAGTACATGACAGGATTAAAATGCATAAACAGGGATTAAAATGTAAAAAAATATGATTTTTTTCACAAAATTGTGACTTTTCAAAAAACCCGAAAAAAGTCATGTTGGGAATGTTTACTTAATAAGTCATGTTTTAATTGCAAAATATTCAAAAAATCAGAGTTTTAGGTAACAGAGCTCATATGTATGAGTATGGGATAATGTTAATTGATTATGTGATGTATGGGATCAAGTTACTTGCACTCGTCTATTTGATTGGGGTTAGGTGATGTATTGCATGTTCCTGTCTCAGATGGTCCAGTGCTTCTTATGCTTAGAAGTGGTTCTAGGTGCAAACAAATTTCTAGCCGAAATGTCCTAGGTACAAAAAAATGAAAAATAGTTATTCGGAAAAAAAGTATAAAATTTTTCTGTTGCAAACGAACAGTAGATGATGATATCCTGGACATATGTATTCCAAGAATTCTCAAGTGCAGGAAAACAAAATTCCTTGGACTTTAATATCCATGCAAAAGAAGAGACCCTAATATCTTATACAACTGAGAAAAATGCTAACACACCAAGTCAAATGAATTAGAGTTCTGCCCCATACCACAAGTTACCATACAGTATATATTGTTTCTCCAAGTCAACGGTTCAGTACAAAAGGGTATATCGGGTTATATTGTGTTGTACCTTAAGTATAATAGAAAGTTTTTTTCTTTTTTATGATGCTAGATATTGATGAATGTTGTACCGTCGGGCATGTGAACCCCTATTCCATAGAAGATTCGAAACAACTACATCGTGCAGAAATTTTTTCGTTTTCAGCAATCTAGTGATGCTTTATTATCCTCCGATGCCCTCTCAGTTTCCATTTAGAGCCAAAATCTATGACAATTGTTTAGGTGAGCGTTACAAGATTGCTCTGGTTGCATGCTATGCAGTCAAAGGCAAACCTAAGCGTCCTATACGCTCCAAGGCACCAAGTCTGTACCTTGCCTAGGCAGCAATCAGGTTGCCCTGAGCGTAGGTGCGCATAGGCGCGCACCTAGCTACGGCAAGGACCCTAGGTAGTAGGTACCAATCGCAGTTATAAAGCCAGAAATGTTTTTTTTCTCTTCCGCTCTCTTTGCTCCTCCAAGCTTCTTCTCCAAAACCCTAAAACCCCTCTTGAACATCCTAAGTTGTCCTGCCCAAAAGACAAACCTAAGCGTTAGAAGATTGCTCTGGTTGCATGCTATGCAGTCAAAGGCAAACCTAAGCGTCCTATACGCTCCAAGGCACCAAGTCTGTACCTTGCCTAGGCAGCAGTCAGGTTGCCCTGAGCGTAGGTGCGCATAGGCGCGCACCTAGCTGCGGCAAGGACCCTAGGTACCAAATCGCAGTTATAAAGCCAGAAATGTTTTTTTTCTCTTTCACTCTCTTTGCTCCTCCAAGCTTCTTCTCCAAAACCCTAAAACCCCTCTTGAACATTCTAAGTTGTCCTGCCCAAAAGACCCCCTCTAAAATTCTTGATTAGTGAAAAAGTAAATGCCCTAAATCTATAGTGTTTTCAAATCTTTCTCCAAACATTTTTCCTAACTATTTCATTAGTTTTGAGGATTTGATTAGAGGTATTTTGTGACACTACCAACAAGAGAAAGGGGCAATCTTTTCTTCAAGAATCGATCAAATGCAAGCATAGTTACCAAATCGGACGTTTTTTTGAAAAAAAAGCTGGTATAAAACACGTATCACTCCGAACTCGTAGCATACGGGAATAAAACTCGTATTTTTGAAAAAAAAAATCAATATACGTTTTATACGTGTTTAAAATGCATAATACACGAAGTAAACATTTTATACGGTCACAGAGATAATAGAGAGAGGATCACTGCGAGAGAATAGAGAGAGGATCACTGCGAGAGAGAGGAAGAGGCTCTCTGCGAGGGACATACTATGGGCGTAGCATGCATCGACCAGCTCGGTGATGCACTGACCACTGGAAAATGTTATTTTTTTTGTATGTTTTGTTGTGCTTAAAATCATGGAAATCTAACCGACATAGTCATACTTTGCAGCTTTTCGAAACAACAATTTTGACAGGCTGTGAGTTATCCATCACACAGATATGTCATAATAATCTACAGATGTAACAGTTTGGATATTGGATTACATATTTACATGCTAATTGTGTTCTCATGATTGATGGTTAAAAACAAAGGCATGCAGTGCAAAATGAAGAAGAACAATGTCTTCCTCACGGTAGAGCCTTGGAATCCACCAATGTTTGCTCAGTCTACCAATGAGAAGATAAAAGCCATAGAATCCACTAGGGTTATTGGACTCCACCAAAAGAAGAGAATAAACTCAAAAGGATTAATGATCAAAGCTGCTCTAAGACACAAGATCCTCTTATATAGAACATGCTTCCAACTCCTACTCAAACAAGATTATAGGAAGGAAATAAAATTTTAAATAAAAAATAAGTTTATGAAAGCTTGCAACTCTGGCCATTATTGTGGGTGCAAAATTTGGCTAACGCCCAATGGTGGGATCCACCAACCCTGCCTGGGGCCCACGAAGGTGATAGTGGGACCCACTAGTCCTGCCTGAAGTCCATGGAGACAGTATGGGACCTGGCAAATCTCCTCCTGGAAATTTACCAAATCCCCTGATTTTTTCAATGCTCTAAAAATAACGGACTAAACCGATAATCTAGATCGGATTCCTTGGATGTTGCTTTTCAGTTCACCATCAGCACTGTACTTGTGTAATCACTTTTTATTTTAGAGCTCCTCTCTTGAGAGATTCTTGGGAAAAAAATGGGTAATGTTCAATAAATTGTCAGTTTTGCTAGCATCTAAGTGACAATAGCAGCAGATATTGCCTAGATAGATTAACATATGGGCATTTGAGGGTATTTTAAACCCCCGGCTTGATAGAAATCAAAACAGTGCTTTTGATATGTATACATTTTTTATTCTCTGAAATACAAATCTTGTTATCCCCATTCTATATTTATTACATAAACATCCTCGGGAGATCCAATAGACTTTGGTGGGGATTCAAATCTTGCTTCCACCTCATGCTAAATCTCTAATATCCTAAAGCAGTATTAGCATTTGTCTCAATAGTGCAATACATGATACTCTTCTACACCCTTCCACAGCCAACTCCCTTACGAAGTGCTCTCATGCAGGTTTAGTAACTTTTTAAGTGCCCAGTGGCAAACTTTATGTCCTAATCTGAAGGCCGCTGAGGTCACAAGCAAATAATACCATAATAATCTGTCAATACTCCCAAAGCCATTAGATTAATTCCTGACTAGACAGAACAGTTTTTAAGATCAATTATTCTATCTATAATGTAGCCTGTACATGAGAAGTTCTTTCGTTCCATGCAATATAATTGAGCTGAGGTTTATAAGGTTTTTTCTGGTTGGGTGCACTAAGATGTTCATAGTTACTCCATTAAAGATGTGCAGTACATGGACTGACAAAAGCCTTGCATATTTATACCATTTCATGTGAACTGACAATTTGGGCAGATGTTTCTTCACTTTTCAATCATATTAAAAATTTCTCAGAATAATCTCAGCATTTTATTCTTTCACAGTTTTCTCATCACTGTTACAATATTCACTTCTCGAACATTTTAAGCAAATTTTCAGAAGATATCATATTTCGACATAAAACTCTGAACCTAATTGAACTTTGTCTTTTTCATTTGCCACATTTGACCTATATCTTTGCCTTCTTTTAGTTTTGCTTATCCTAATACATCTCTAAACTTCCTATTGAATTTTGAATAAGATGATTTTTCCTTTGCTAAATCATCACAGAATTATAGTAAATTATGGTACTTCTAGGTCATTCTTTAAGTTGGAAAGCTGCAACTGTGGAAGATCCTAAAGGCTGCATGCTGTATTAGCCTGTATAGATTTAAGAATCACTTTCTAAAGATGTCTGACATAAAAAAATAGACTTTCTCCAGTTCCAGCTCCTTTATTTGACTATTCCAAAGAACAAGTACCTCAACAAATTGCAGTGAAGATCCAAACGTCTGCCACTTTCCCCATCTTCTAAAATAGCCAAGTACTTCATGTTGTCAAAAAGACTTCCCTTCTTTAAATAGTCATATTTGCCCTAGATCTGGTTATCATTAAACTCAGGCATAAAAGATCTATCTAGTATCAGGATAACCACAACAGATTCTGAAAGAAAATGATCTTATTATATAATATTATGAAGAAAATGAACTCTGAGCCTATGAAAGATGAAAATCATGATAGCTGTGTGCATTTGTCCAGATGTTTAATCTTATCTCTTGATCACCCAAATGGAAAATATATGTTTCTATTTTCCAAATTACCTTCCTTGTTGTGAACATGTGGAGGAACATGGTCTACAGTTGAAGTTCTTCTGTCCACCAATAGCTGCAACAGAACTCCAATGTTAGGTAAAAAAAAAAGAATGAACTGAAAACAAATGCCGTAAGATGCAACTTCTTGTACAAAGCAATAAACTAAAAATAGATGTTGAAGACATCAGAGAGCACACTCTTCAACAGGTCATGTTCTCTTTCTCATTTCTCATAAACCTTCTGGTCTCTTGTAAACACTAAATGATAAGTCAGAAAACACTAAACTTTTACAGTTCCTACACACAAAAAAAGGGAAAAGAACAGGAATGCATTTTGATATCTTTTATTGGGATCAGCAAAGATTGGGTATTAGTACCCTGTGAAGACTACATATGTACTCTGTACAAGCCGTCCATATAAAAACCTAGTGCCCCTAATTCGAAAAGCTAGGGGAGAGCAGAAGGGATTCCAGAAAACAAGGACTCACAACATAAAGTACAAAACCCACATGGAACTTTTTAAAGTGTGCATATTAGACACATCACCATAGAAGCTTAGAAGGGATTCACGGCTTCACATTCTAACTTTTAGCTAACAAAAGCACCAGTTTAAACTATGAATGAGTAGAGTGAGAACCCTCAATTAAAAAAAGAAACATGAAATATAGAATGCAAATCAGGATGCATAATATATAAGATAATGACTACAATCTAGGAAGTAAAATATGCATATAGAATCAAGTAAAATATAATGATGAATCATATATACAATAATATGACTCAAGAAGTTATTTATTTCTTATTGTTAGCATGTAACCTCTATTGCAGGCACTGTTTTAAAACTTGGTGAAACTCGGCCGAGTCGGACCGCATCGACTTGCTATGCCAGATTTCGAGTCAGACCAAGTTAGGATCAAACTAGCCCCAATCAGACCAAGTTTACTCAGACTCAGTTGGGTTTTGAGTCGAGTCCGAGCTTCGAGTTTTTGAACACTGGTTGCAGGCATTTTAAAGGGAGGGGTTGACAATGCTGTAGCATATTTGAGTGCAAAAAATCTTTAGGATATGTTTATAAATTTAATATCACTCTACACCTCCAACTCCAAGTTCTTTGTCTTTTGAGTCTCGAAATAACATAAAGTGCGTAGAGGGCTCCCCTCATCAAGGTAGTGCCAAAAGTAAAAAAAACAAGAATGCTCAAAAAGTGCACAAAAAAAGATACCACTATAGGTTACATAGTGTTCACTATTCCAAAGGTATTCGATGCAATGGGAGGTAGAGCCAGTGAGGTTGGGGGGACTTCAGCCCTAGATATTTTATTTGTGAGGGTCAACTGATAAGCATCAGTAGCACATATGAGGGAGGGCTAAATGGGGAGGCTTCATTCTCCAGGTACCAAAAGTGAGTTCTCGATGGTTTACAATGAAATAGATATCTTGTGTTCAACCAATAAATGACGTTTTACATGGTACTCACTTTTTTCTATTTTCATTAATGCCTTAATGTGATGTTAAAAATGCTATTCAGCCATATGTTTTCAAACATATTACTACAATCATTATGTTTTCGTTCTTTGCCACTACCCTAGGTGTTTGATGCAAATCTTATATGAAGATATTTTCAATTTAGAGTTGACACCTAGGAAGCATGGACATTTCCTTAGAGGTGCCGTGTCCATGTCCGACACGTGTCAGACACCGAACTTATCGGACACACCTTGGACACCTGTCAGATACTTCCCGTACATGTCCACTTTTTATAATCTTGTTTTTTTCAGCGGATACACCTTGGACACTTTGTAGACAATTTAAGGACACGTGTTGGACGCATGGGGTCGAAAGTAAATTAAAAAAAAACATGGGCTTTTTTTGTAATTAAGGAAACTTTTGGATTCCTTGTAAAAAACTAAACTCATTTTGGGTTTACTATTAGAAAAGATGAGTTTATAAACAATGAAATGCTTTTCATTAAGGATGTCGATTTTAAATGATAGACATGACTAATGTTAAATATGAAAGTCTTGTTTTGTTATGAATTCACAATCTAGGAAGACTTATTATTTTTTATGCATGTCCATTTATAATTTTTTATTGTATATTGGTGTGTCCATACCGTGCCCATGTCCTACTTTTTAGGATTTGTTGTGTCCCGTGTCCGTATGCGTGAGTGTCTGTATCCATGGCCGTGTTCGTGTTCGTGTGCGTGCTCCCTAGGTTGACACCAAATATATATGGTGTTCAAGCAAACATTTACCTAAGATTCATTAACATATCTAAGCTCAAAACCAAACGACCTACACTATAAATCTATAATTACTAAAATCAATCACCTATCAGAACATGAAGTACTCTAATAAATAATCAAGTTTGGGGACGGTATATATATGCTTCCAAGTTAGACTGATTGATTAAAGGAATATTGATTTTGGAACAGAGTAAAGAATAATTTTAAGTATGTAATTGTATGAAAATTGGATGAACTAAAAGAAGATAAGTTATAACTATGAGAGCACACCATATTTTTCGGTTGAAGTTTTTTCAATGCAAGTAGGATTCTGTCATCTTTTGTTGAACGCACTCTCTTGGTCCCCCAAGGTGGGAATCCTAGTTCCACCCCTAAACCAATATAATATTATACTTGATATATTCAATTCTATATGCATCCCCTACTAGCGTAACTTAATTTAGAGATTCGCTATATCTTTTGATACCAATTCACATGATGATATTTTTTTCCTTCAAACGAAATCATATTTTATATGTGTAATGTAAAATGGATGCAATAATCTAAAAGCAAAAATAAATGTCACCGGAGAAAAAAGCCAAATTCAAAAGCAAAATAAGAACATGAGTAAGATAAAAACCTGAATGCCAGCACAAACTGGCAAATCTGCTCGGTTCTCCCGCTTGTCACTAGAATTATCTTTGTTAATCAAAAATACCGAGTAACCAACACAAGCATACTTGAAGTCCGATAGGTTATGACCGTCTTTAGCAGCTTCCCTCTCAGATTGTCCCACAATGTAGCCAGGTACTGGTCAAAAATAAAGTTGGAATACAATATTTTGTCATTATACAAATAAATTGTTCTCAATTGACCCCAAAAATGATCATATGTTCATGTGAATAATGCATGTCTAATTAAGTGAATAGCAGGACATGAAGAAATGAAATTAATTCAAACAAATTATATCATTAAGTGAAAACCACTAATTTTGGTCTGAAGCTCACAGAGAAAGGTTGATGGCTGATGTTAGGTTGACAAACACTTTTAAAAAAGTGGATGAAATATGAAATGAATTATATCATATTTAGTCCCACAAGGATATAAATTATGGCTAACATTAATTATCTCTAGAAATATTTCTTCAAAACTTTGTCATGACTATGGGGGAACACCTATAGCTCAGAAGGTTCCTCTTACTCCTTCACTCCTGCCTACATCCAAATAGTAACATCACCTTTCGGTGAAGTGGTCCTACTAGAGGACCGAGGACCCTCAGGCATGATAACTAGTCCTGGTTTCTCAAGAAAAATAAGTATTGAATTCAGGAGTGGGGTTCGGTCTCCTAGCTTGTAACCCATAGGCAACTTTTATAAGGGAGATGAATCTCCACGTTCGTAAAGGTCTTTGTTGCTCGTGCCATGACTGACTCATAGTGGCCCATTGTTACCCTCCGATAACGCACATGTCTTCCACTTCCCTAGAAAAGTGTCACTCTATCGTTACTCAATAATAGGATTGTGATCTATCAGACCCATAAAGCAGATGTGGATATTGTTTTCGTCTTAAGCGTGACCCTTAATTCTATGGAGGGTGTAACAGTTATGGGTCATCCATCGCACCTCGGCCTCTTCCACGATCTAGGTAGTCTACAATCTGGATTGACATTATACCTAACTTAGCACGCTAGCTGAACAGGTTCAAACTTCAATCCAATCGATGATGAGTTGATACAATGGGGATACTTAAGGGAGCCCAATCGGAGTCCCCTTGGCAAATGGCTGCCATGCTAGTCAGTCTCTAGTCTTCACAAAGCAGGACTCTGACTTGGGGTTGTCCAACCTAGATCTTCATCTGGAGCTTGTTTATTCTCAAGTCAATCTTTGGTGTAAGTTATCAATGTCACATGTCGATATGTCGTGTACGGTGTACCCACGTGTCCGAGTTGGATAAGTGCATATTTTATCACCCGCAAAAGTCCCCTCATGTATAGATGGACCTTCGTGGGTGCCAGTTTCCCAAGAAGTCTATCAGTCAAGTAGCACTTGTGCAAAGAAGGGTATATATGCTCTAAGATGATGGTGTTAACTGGGAAATTGGATTGTTATGTCAACTGATTAAGATAGCTAGTTTTTAGCTGATGGCAAGCTGAACTGTTTTGCCCGTTGAAGTAAATGATGGTGATTGTGCCATATGGTTTTTCAAACTGGTTACCATATCTCACCAACTCCAAACGCATGCCTCTTCCGATCTCCAAGGCCAAAAACATTGTATAAGAATGTGGAGACATTAGTTAAACTACAAACATGCAAGGATATAATTAGCTCAGGATCATGTGCCTTTGCTTGGGTGACACCTTTCCCCGTGGACCGAGGGCATTAATGACAAAAGGATGGCACCTCGAGTCCGGGTTACCTTGAGGCAACTAGGAGTCGGACTTTTCAACTCTATAATTGTTTCCATCTTCATCCTCTATCCCCTCCTTGTTATAAATCTTAGGCCTCTGTGGTTTGCTACTGTTTACAACTATAACAGAGGACGAGCCAAAGCACCATATCTATTGTCATACTATCTGCCCACCGATAGCTACGTGAGCGAGGCATTTGGGATCCCGCCTGACATCAAGCTAGAGTTCGTCACTCCCGAATACGTCGATTTGGACATCTTCTTTCCTCAAAGGACTACATCCTCATCACCACCAGACAAATCAACAGAGGATTGCAATTGCCCCTTTCTCCATTCTCATCTGAGTTGTCATTCCGCTTAACAATCGATCGAGGCCAAATCACTAGCAACGAACTGAGGTTAATATGTTGTATGTAAATCCACAACAAAGCACATGGAGTTGGAAACGTAGCACATTTTCTGTAGAAATATATTGTAGACATGTCGACAATGAGACGAGAGGGTATTTATTCGTTCCACCAAGAATGGCACTTGGGTATCATTCGACGAGCTCCCAAAAATCGAACCCCGATTAGATTAAGGATCCAAACCGGGTGCGCAAGGAGATTGAGTTGTTACTTGGAGACGTAAAATGGATGCACTCCAACTTAAGATGTACAAGAATGTATGGTCACCGAAGAAGACGGCTTTCAGGGAAACTGATAAGACAATCGAGGAGGCATTGGGGCAATGGATGTGTTGGTACATGGTGCGGGAACTGAACCCAGTTGTCCCCGTTATCAACCTTCCCGACGTAGTACCAAACTCAAGTCTGGTGCCTTTGATAACCAATTTCCTTGCTGGGGATTTCTACAACGTCTTCAACGTGAAGCCAGAAAGTAAGGAGTTCCACAATGGCATAGGCCTTCAACAAGGCATAGGAGAGGGCCCTTTAGTCCCTAATACCAGGAGCCTGATCTTTGCTTGTATTGCTAGAAAGTTTAGCCTATACGAAGGAAGTCTCTATCTCTACCAAATTTCTTAAAAATTAATGGATGAATTTCAACCATTATTTACTAAAAGTTAGTTCCGAACAGTCAATCGTGGCTGAATTGTCTTTCTCTTCTCTTTTTGCTGCTGCTTGTATGCTTGTTGAGTGACCCGGATTCCTGGATCATGCCTTTTTCCAGTACCAATAAATCAAATCCACCATTAGCTCATACCGAAGTAACCACCCTTGGGCTACATGAGGTTGGGCCCTTGTCCATGCTAAATGAACGATAATGGACCCTTAAACCAAGTTACGTTCACTAATTTACACAGACATACCAACTCTGGGCTAGCTCTAAATTTCCAGATCTTTGTATAAGAGAAATCTTTGAAGTTAGGCATTTTGGTAGAGACAATCATTGATCCCACGGTAGTATGTGTGATCCATAATCAATAACGGACAAGTTGATCTCATCATCCGAAAAACCCCGACAAAATCAATGACAGCTTTAGTCACATGGAACACTTTCCAAGCACTTATCAACCACTTCAATAGATCCTCCTCAAATACTAGGAATGGACACAGAGAGAAGAAAATCATTACACCCCTTGCACCAGGGTTGATCAATTCATGAAGATAAACAGACAGCATGTTGTACAAATCCGATCGTCGTCGATAGATGGAACCCTTTTCTTTGTTAATGCCAATTTGGTTGAACTTTTAAATCTTTCCTCGGCAAGAACTACAACCAAGTCTATGTCAATAAAGCAAATTTCGGCTCTCAGTCACTGAAACTTCAAAAATAAAAAACTATTACAGTGGTAATATAAATGGTGATTCCACAATTACTTAGGCTCATTGCTGGAACTGAAATCAGTGCACAAATCCCTTCAGCCACAATAAGCTTACACCGAGAAAAAAAGATTTAGCCCTTTTCTTGATAAAAATCGTATCTTTCGATCAAATATCGGCCGACTAAAAAGGGGGGAAATTGATCACCTTTTTGCAGAGTCCTTCCGAGGCCGATGCAAATGGGACTACGGGCATCGGCTTTGAGGAGAGAGGAATAGTAGAGGCATCCCTTGCAGGACTTCCCCTTGCGTGTCGAGACCTTGGGGCCCGGCTCTAGATCGCCGCCTCTCCCTGCCGGTTTCGCGGCGTCGCCGCCGCCGCCGGCTGATGATTCCTCCTCCATCGCCGCCGTTCTGGATCGCCTCTCCCACTCGGTCGTAATTTCACTCCATGATCCCTTGATTTTTACTTCAGCGGAGAAATTGATCCCACGATGCTTCAGCTGAGGAGAGAGGCCTGGACTCTGAATTCTGAAAAGCTCGTCTGATGACTCTCATGAACAAACTCGGGCTTAGGCGCTTCAGTCGGTTTTTTTCTTTTTTTTGGAATTGTATGGAAAATGTGTGAACGGTACCCACAACATATCGTTTGGGTGAACAGGACCGGCCTAAGTTTGATTTAGCCTAAGGTCCCGACTTCTCTTCATAAACCCAAAAATACCATCATCTCTCACGTGCTCTCCTTCTCCCTTCTCTCTCGAGTGTGATCCGCCGCTCGCCGCCGTCTCGATCCCTGGCCAACTGATAGAACTCAACCTCGAGGCCCAGCCCGATAGCAGCCACCGTTGAACCGTGCATTGCACCCTAGCCTGACGACAACCACTGTCGACCGATGCATCACACCCAAGCTCGACGGCAACCACCATCGGTGAGGAGGGAGGAGGTGGGGCTCCGGCTGATGCATCGCACCCCAGCTCGATGACAGCCACCATCGACCAGTGCATCGCACCCCAGCCCGATGGCAACCACTGTCGACCAATGCATCGCACCCCAGCCAGATGGCAGATATCACCAATGAGGAAGGAGGAGGTGGGGCTCCGGCTAGTGTGGGGGCAAATTATGGCCATCGTAAGATTTCCCGCCACCAGTTAATTGATGGATGACTTCGAGTGCGGTGCATTGTAGAGTGCTGAGCTGTTGTCTATTGAGCTGTCACACAAACACTGTTGAATAGAGAGAGAGAGAGAGAGTTGACACATGATGTAGTGACGGAGTTCAACCAAAGCCTACGCCTCCGTGCAGTAAGATGTAACCTTTGAATCTACTAACTCTGAAAAAAGTAGAGCTACTCTCGACAGGACGATGAGTGCTTATACAAGTAAACAATGGACAAAATGGGCTTGACTAGAGTCTGATTACCAGAAGGCTCAGGGAGCTCTGAAAAATAGAAAGTTGAATTGGGAATAATGAATTCCGGTCCAAATCATTTACCGGGTCTGCTATTAATTTATAGAGCTTTGAGAATATCTGAGGCTTTGGTAAATATCTAGGGAGAGATTCACTAGGCCCATGACCATCTCTGTGGGCCCCAGGCAGGGATGATAGGTCCCACTGTCATCTCCGTGGGCCCTAGGTAGGGCTAGCGGGTCACACTATCGTCTCTGTGGGCCCCAGGCAGGGCTGGCGGGTCCCATCATCATCTATGTGGGCCCTAGGCAGTGCTGGCGGGTCCCACCATCGGGCACTAACTAGATTTTGCATCCACGGTTACCCCCTCCTATTTAGGCAGGTGTTAACCTTGTTGGTTGGAACTCAAAAGTGCAAAACCGAATTTGTCGATGTCGAGGTGGCTTGATAGAAGTTTGGAATGAATCTACTAACCCCCTACTAAGGTTGACCAGAAGAGGGGTAGCATGTTGTTCATTTTCCATTGTCGACAAGCGAGCACAGGGTCTTCGCGACTGGTAGTCGTTTTTGGAGTTGATCACTCTCAGACTGATTCCGATGAAAAATTCATCCGACCAAGCATCCTAGCACGACTTAGACATTGATCTGTTGTTTAGCTCCTTGTTTTGCAATGATCCACTGAGCTAGGTCTCTAGGAATAGATTGATTGTGGGAGATATCGGTTTTTGTGTAGATCTGATCCTCAACCCTAAGTTTGAGAAGGTATTGGATACGTCCTGACCGTGGATATCGGACGAGCATGCCCAGAAGTTTGGGAGAAGTGTCAATTCATATTGATAAGCTCCTCCAACTAGGTCAGGTATGGTCGGCGGGATGGAATTCTGCCTATCGACCCGCTGTTCCGAGATTGAATATTGTGTCTGTCGACCCCCTGCCATGGACCGACAAGAAATACTGTCTGTCGGTCAACCTGCTGTCCGAGGATGGCCAAAGTGTCTGCCGACCCCCTGCCAAGGGACGACAATAGGTGTTGTCTGTCAGTCAAACCGCTGTCCGGGGATAGCCGTCGTGTCTGCTGCCCCCTGCCAAGGGTTGACCAGAGATGTTGGCTATAGGTCCCTTACCGAGGGACCGAAGGATCAAGCTAGGAAGTATGACCCACCAAAGAGGAGAGGGGTATCGGCCTCCCTATGCCGATATGGTCTCAGCATTCGGAATCCTATACAATATCGGTCTCTAGAGGCCAATACCCTATCGGCATCATAAAATAGATGATCGGCCTTGTAGGCCCCATTTTGGTCGATCCTTCAGAATTTTGGGGCTGGTAGGGTGTCACCTTTGGAGGCCGATAGGCTATCAACCTTGGATGACCGAGTCGATAAGCTATCAGCCTATGATGACTAATAAGGTATCAGCTTCTGGTGACCGATATCATATTGGCCTTCAAAAATGAGGGATCAGCCTCAGAGGGCCTCTTTTTGGCCGATCCTTTGATTTTTCGGGGCCGATAAGGTATCGATCTCAGGAGGTCGATAGGGTATCAATCTCCAAAGGCCGGTATGGAAAGAATCGAAGATTGGTCTCAGAGGGACCTATTTTGGCCGATCCTTTGATTTTTGGTGATCGATAGGGTGTTGGTCTCAAAAGTTCGATAGGCTATCAGCCTCGAGAGGCCAATACAATATCAACCTAAAAAGACATGGGATCAGCGCCAAGAAGCCCTGTTTTGACCGATCCTTCATCTTTTGAGGTCGATAGACTATTGGTCATCATAGGCTAATACCATATCAGCCTCGAAATTAAAGGGATGGATCTCAAGAAGTAGTTTCTTGGCCAATCCTTCACTTTTCGAGGCCGATAGGGTATCAGTCTCAGGAGATCGATAGGTTATCAGTCCCTGTCGATCGATACAACATCGGTATTGGAAACAATAAAATCGGCCTGAGGAAGTGATTCCCTGACTTATCTTGTTATTTTCATGACCAATAGGGTATATCGGCCTCGAGAGCCTGATAGACTGTCAATCTCGAGAGGATGATGTCCCGATACTCAACATCGTGGCTCGATGGTGATGTGGCATGTTGCTGACGTGGCTCGTTGGAAGGCGAAGCGGCATGCTGGAAGACGAAACGGATTGCTAGAAGGCGAATGGTTGTGCTCTGTTCATTGAATCTACTCGGCATTTTGCTTCGTGCCTCTTCGTTTCCTACCTTGACGTTTTTCAAGGCATCGAAAATTTCGAAGTCTATTTATAAGAACTCCCGGAGAGAACTCATTTTTCACCGTTTGAGAAGATTGTTATCAACCTTTGAGTGGTATTCGAGTGAAGTGTTAGAGCTTTTGATGGCTTCCGAGGCTGCTTCCGCTCTTTAGTCCCTTCTATCGATGCGGGGAAGATCAGAATAAAGGTGCCTACAAAGAGCAAATGTTCTTGCTCGAAGAAGGTGTCGGACGGTGCTTCCGTCAGGCTGAGTGCCCCCATGGGGATAGGCAAAGGGATGAAAATGCACAAGGATGTTTTGGATTTGAAATAGGTTTGGATTTGATAGGATAGTCATCGGATCGGCATTCGATAATTCCTACTTGGAATTATTCTGTATTTCGGACTTGCGAGCGAGTTCTAATTAGATATTTTAACAATTTACGATCTGATTGACCGATTTAGAGTCTAAGTGTTCGAAAATCATAAGTTAGCGTGTTTCGGAATTGAAATAGGTTTTGATTCGATCGGATCGGCATCGGATCGGCATTCGATAATTCATACTTAGAATTATTATGTATTTTGGACTTGCAAGAGAGTTCTAATTAGAAATTTTAACAATTTAAGATCGGATTGACCGATTTAGAGTCTAAGTGTTGGAAAATCATAAGTTAGCGTGTTTCGGATTTTAAATAGGTTTGTATTCGATCGGATCGTCATCGGATCGGCATCCGATAATTTGTACTTAAAATTATTCTGTATTTCAGACTTGCGAGTGAGTTCTAATTGGAAATTTTAACAATTTACGATCCGATTGACCGATTTAGAGTCTAAGTGTTGGAAAATAATAAATTAGCATGTTTCGGATTTGAAATAGGTTTGGATTCGATCGGATAGTCATCGGATCGACATCCAATAATTCCTACTTGGAATTATTCCGTATTTCGGACTTGTGAGCGAGTTCTAATTGGATATTTTAATAATTTATGATCCGATTGACCGATTTAGAGTCTAAGTGTTGGAAAATCATAAGTTAACGTGTTTCGGATTTGAAATAGGTTTTGATTCGATCGAATCGTCATCGGATCGGCATCTGATAATTCATACTTGGAATTATTCTGTATTTCGGACTTGCGAGCGAGTTCTAATTAGAAATTTTAACAATTTATGATCCGATTGACCGATTTAGAGTGTAAGTGTTGGAAAATCATAAGTTAGCGTGTTTCAGATTTTAAATAGGTTTGTATTCGATCGGTTCGTCATCGGATCAGCATTCGATAATTCATACATGAAATTATTCCATATTTTGGACTTGCGAGAGAGTTCTAATTAGAAATTTTAACAATTTACGATCCGATTGACCGATTTAGAGTCTAAGTGTTGGAAAATCATAAGTTAGCGTGTTTCAGATTTGAAATAGGTTTGGATTCGATTGGATAGTCATCGGATCGGCATCCGATAATTCGTACTTGAAATTATTTCATATTTCGGACTTGCGAGCGAGTTCTAATTTGAAATTTTAATAATTTACGATCCGATTGACTGATTTAGAGTCTAAGCGTCGGAAAATCATAAGTTAGCATGTTTCGGATTTGAGGTAGGTTTGGATTCGATCGGATAGTCATCGGATCAGCATCTGATAATTCGTACTTGGAATTATTCCGTATTTCGGACTTGCGAGCGAGTTCTAATTGGAAATTTTAACAATTTACGATCCGATTGACCGATTTAGAGTCTAAGCGTTGGAAAATCATAAGTTAGCGTGTTTCGGATTTGAAATAGGTTTGGATTCAATCGGATAATCATCGGATCAGCATCCGATAATTCCTATTTCGAATTATTTCGTATTTCGGACTTGCGAGCGAGTTCTAATTGGATATTTTAACAATTTACGATCCGATTGGCCGATTTAGAGTCTAAGTGTTGGAAAATCATAAGTTAGCGTGTTTCGGATTTGAAATAGGTTTGAATTCGATCGGATAGTCATCGGATTGGCATCCGATAATTCGTACTTGGAATTATTCCATATTTCGGACTTACGAGCGAGTTCTAATTGGATATTTTAATAATTTACGATCCGATTGACCGATTTAGAGTCTAAGTATTGGAAAATCATAAGTTAGTGTGTTTCGGATTTGAAATAGGTTTGTATTCGATCGGGTAGTCATCGGATCGACATCCGATAATTCATACTTGGAATTATTCCGTATTTCGGACTTTCGAGCGAGTTCTAATTGGAAATTTTAATAATTTACGATCCGATTGACCGATTTAGAGTCTAAGCGTTGGAAAATCATAAGTTAGCATGTTTCGGGTTTGAAATAGGTTTGTATTTGATCGGATAGTCATCGGATCGGCATCCAATAATTCCTTCTTGGAATTATTCCGTATTTCGGACTTGCGAGCGAGTTCTAATTGGAAATTTTAATAATTTACGATCGGATTGACCGATTTAGAGTCGAAGTGTTGGAAAATCATAAGTTAGCGTGTTTCGGATTTGAAATAGGTTTGGATTCGATTGGATAGTCATCGGATTGGCATTCGATAATTCGTACTTGGAATTATTCCGTATTTCGGACTTGCGAGCATGTTCTAATTAGAAATTTTGACAATTTATGATCCGATTGACCGATTTAGAGTCTAAGTGTTGGAAAATCATAAGTTAGCGTGTTTCGAATTTGAAATAGGTTTGGATTCGATCAGATCGTCATCGGATCGACATCCGATAATCCGTACTTGGAATTATTCCGTATTTCAGACTTGCGAGCGAGTTCTAATTGGATATTTTAATAATTTACAATCCAATTGACCGATTTAGAGTCTAAGTGTTGGAAAATCATAAGTTAGCGTGTTTCGGATTTGAAATAGGTTTGGATTCGATCGGATCGACATCCGATAATTCGTACTTGGAATTATTCCATATTTCGGACTTACGAGCGAGTTCTAATTGGAAATTTTAATAATTTACGATCCGATTGAACGATTTAGAGTCTAAGCGTTGGAAAATCATAAGCTAGCGTGTTTCGGATTTGAAATAGGTTTTGATTCGATCGGATAGTCATCGGATCGGCATCCGATAATTCCTACTTGGAATTATTCTGAATTTTGGACTTGCGAGCGAGTTCTAATTGGATATTTTAATAATTTACGATCCGATTGACCGATTTAGAGTCTAAGTATTGGAAAATCATAAGTTAGCATGTTAGCGTGATAATATGATCTAAACTTAAATTAGTAAGATTCATATTTTTTACTAATATTATAAAGATTAGTAAGTATCTGATCATGAGCATGAGCCACCGCTAGACCGGCTTATGAAAATCGATTTTGTTGAAGCCTGAAAATCGGTACATAACGAAGTCTCTTACAAATTGGTTGTTTTGAAGTAGCAACTTTATATATTTTGCATGAAGGATGGTGCTTCCATGCATCAGCACCTTAATGAATTCAGTCGAATCACTTTTGAATTATTGAACAGTGAAGTTGAGATTAAAGATAAAGACAAAACCTTTATCCTTCACTCTTCTTTATTGGATCCTTCGAGTACTTTATTACGATAATGCTCTATAAGAAGGAGACCATTGAACTAGAGAAAGTCACAACAACTCTTCTATCCAATAATTTCAAGAAGAATATTTCAATTACGGAGTCATATGCAAAGGGTTTTGGCTTGTTTGTGGAGAGATAAAGGTCAGAGAATAGGAGCTCTTCCAAGAGGAAGTCTAGATCTAAGTCTAGACCAAGGAAAGATGGAGAGTGCTATTACTATCATAAGAGGGGTCATATCAAGTCTGATTGCCTAAGCTGAAAGCCAAGAGTAATAATTTTGGGAAGAGTGCACATCCTGATGCTTCGTCTGACATAGCTCACGTAGCAAAGGATCTGTCATATAATATAGTTTTATCAGCCATAGTTCGAGGGGATCTAAAAAATAAGTGGATTCAACATTCTGGTTGCTTCTACCATATGTGTCCTACTCCGGACTGGTTTTCCTCCAATCAGAAGGTGGATGGCGGTATAATCTTGATAGGCAATGATGTTGCATACAAGACCATCGAGAAGGGAGAAATCAAAATCTGTATGCATGATGGTATTGTGAGAATTTTGACTGACATTCAGCACATTCCAGATTTGGAGAAGAATTTGATTATCTTGGTACACTAGATTCTTTGGGTTGCAAGTTCACCACTCAAGGTAGAGTTCTTATGATATCTCGAGAGATTATGACCTTTATAAAGGGTGATAGGATCGGAAGCCTCTATATTCTTTCTAGGAGCACTATCGCAGGCAATATAGCGGTCTCTACTTCAATGGAGGATCAGGAGGCAGTCTCGTCTCGATTATGGCATAAGCATCTGGGCCATATAAGTGAGAGAGATCTTTCTGAGTTGAGCAAGCGGGATTTGCTCTCAGGTGTGAAGAATGTCAAACTTAACTTGTGTGTTTGGAAAGTAACATCGGGTCAAGTTTGGTTCGATAGTTCATCGCACAAAAAGGGGATGTTAGATTATGTCCATGCAAATATTTTGGATCCTTCCAGAGTTGCTTCCAAGGGAGGATCGAGGTTCTTTATTTATTTTATAAATGACTATTCTAAAAAGGTTTGGGTCTATATATTGAAGATCAAAGATCAGGTGTTTGAAACATTTAGAAGATGGAAGACTTTGATAAAGAAACAAACTAGCAAGAAATTGAAGCATCTCCGCGGCACAATGGAAAAGAATTTACATCAACAGAGTTCCATCGAAGGAAGGCATTACCAGACACTTCACGGTCAGAGAGACACCTCAGTAGAATGGCACCATAAAGAGGATAAACCGTACTTTACTCAAGCGAGTACGCTGCATGCTCTCTGAGTCTGGCTTGTGTAAAGAGTTTTGGGCAGAAGCTGTGAATATGGCATGCTATTTATCGTGCAAATTCAATTGTTAGAATGCAGACATCGATCCTAGTATATTCACATAGATCTATTTTGACAATCTTATCATGCTCACATAGATTTAAGTTAATAACTTTGCTATATTCACATAGATATAAGTGTGACAACTTTGTCATGCTCATATAGACTTAGGTAGACTACCTTGCCAAGCTCACATAGATTTAGGTTGATGACTTTGCCATGCTCGTAAGATTTAAATTGATGACCAATCCCTACAAATATTAGGACCTCAACAATGTAAATAGGGGGACATTGGTATACAAACATAAGGACTATAAGGAAACCTAGAACCTTATCACATAAATCTTAGAACTTAAGTACGTAAGCATTATCACCTTTATCCCTAATAGTACCTTTATCAATCAACCTCACCATCCCCAAAACAGCACAATTATGTATAATGTTATCACGTTAATATTATTTAACTTACTAAATCACCCGACTATAATTTTTCAATTATTGGAGGTTGCCTAACCCGTATGGGTAGGTAGTGCTCACCAGTCCAGCCTAGCTGCTGACCCAAGGTGTTCCTGGACTGTCCATTTTATGAGTAGTCTTTGTAGGTAGTAGTGGAGTTTGAGGAGTTGGAGCAGCATGGTCCTTCAGTAGCAGGAGTTGCTACCCTTCGGCAAAGAGGTAGAGAAGATTTATAGAGTACAGTTGGTAGTGGCAGTTTAAGCATCTTTCTAGTCTCGGTACTCATAGGATATATTTTTGTATTTATTAGGATGAGAGTGTTGTACTTCTTGTAGTTGTGTTCACTTTGAGTTATTGTATCTCCTTTTGATTGTATAGTTATAATGACTTTGAGTAATGATACCACTTATACTACTCTTTTTGGAATTGAAAGATTGATCACCAAACTTTCTTATGATTGGATAGAGTATCTAATTATCTCTTTTGTGCTGACAATAGGATAGATAATGATATGTAGTTAACAATAAAATAAATTAAGTAGAGTAGGTGGTGACCAATTCCAACTTGAGAGTTAGGGATTGATCGATGTAAGGACATTAATGTAGCTCTCCCTTGAGGCCAAAGCACTCGTGATCCCAGAAGAGATCTTCCAAGCATAGGGTAGCACTTTGGTGTTACCTATACTTGGAGTGTAATCCTTATTTTGGTTGAGTCACTTTCTTCGTAAAGTCCCAGTCGTTTAGTTCACACGTATTTAAAACAAATAAAATACTTTTATAACGAAATAATATCTCGATTCTCTTTGGTTTGAAAAAAAAAATCACTACAAGAAATACCTTATTTACCGACGGACATTTTAAGTACCGTCGGTAATAATGTTCATTTTACCGACGGTTACAATAACATCCGTCCGTATTATAACTTCGATTTTTTTAATATATTTTGCATATTTATTACCGACGGTTATATATAATCCGTCGGTAAAATGGTTTATACCGACGGAAATATATTGGCTGTCGGTACAATTAGTTTATACCGACGAACAAATAACGTCCGTCGGTAATATGTTACGACGAAACTCAGGGTAAAAACCGAGCCTCTGGAAAAAAATGGAACCCTAAGTTCCGTCGTGACATTTACCGACGGAACTTAGTTTTCCGTCGGTATATGCCGACGGATATTATATCTCCGTCGGTAAAAATATTTCCGTCGTGACATTTACCGACGGAACTTATTTTTCCGTCGGTATATGCCGACGGACATTATATCTCCGTCGGTAAAAATATTACGACGAAACTCAGGGTAAAAACCGAGCCTCTGGAAAAAAATGGTACCCTGAGTTTCGTCATGACATTATACCGACGAACCTGATGTTTCCGTCGGTATAAATCCATTATACCGACGGAACTTATTGTTCCGTCGGTATATACCGACGGACGTTAACTGTCCGTCGGTAAAAAGGTCACGACAGGGTTACGTCGTGGATTTGTACCGACGGATATTATTATGCCGTCGGTAAAAAGGTTATTATTACCGACGGAACATAACATTCCCGTCGGTAAAAACCCTGTCTTAAATCAGATTCAGCGATCCCCCTTCTATTCTGTTTCGATCTAAACCCCTCCCCGCCTCTCTCTCTCTCTCTCTCTCTCTCTCAATCTCCCCCCCTCCCCGGCCTCCCTCCCCCCCTCCCCGGCCTCCCTCCCCCCCTCCGGCCGGCCACCCCTCCCCTCTCGTGCGCGCCGGCGAGCTCCGCCTCCTCCTCCTCCTGTGGACTCCGGTGAGCTCCTCTCGTGCGCGCCGGCGAGCTCCTCCTCCTCCTCCTCCTGTGGACTCCGGTGAGCTCCTCCTCCCTCTCTCCCATACATTGAAACACTTCGCATCCATAGCATCAATTTCCGATCTCAACGAACACAGATGATGAGTGATTGGCGTCAGAGCACGACTCCGGTGCTTCCTTCAATGGTCAACCCTCGTCTATATCCCTCTAGTATCATCTCCGATCTTGACGGCAACTTCTCTGACTCTAGCGCTTCCATAAATATGAGTTGGAGGAGTCGTAATCGGGGTCGGAGATTATGCCAGCACCTACCAGAATCAGATTGGGGTTGGCCATTGATTAAATCACCGGAGCCCAAGAATTCATCGTTGATGTTCCTGAAGGGGGAGCGACGACACAAATCACTCGCCATTTGTGCACATTAAGGTAAGTGGTGCGTCATTCACGATACAATTGTACCTAGTTTCCCTAATTAATGGTACTTGAGTGAACCCAAACCGAGAGAACTCAAGTTGGGCTACTGCTCTTTTTCATCTATTGGGGACCACATAGCAAACAAGGCATTGCAGTCGTCCATGGAAAGCTAGTACCCAGAATAAGTGATTGCATTCAACACACCACACCGGATGGCAATGATGTCATTTATGCCTCCTGGTGGACCATTTTCAAGAAAATGGAGTAACATAAGAGGAGTCTCGGAAGTAAACGAAAGCTCACGGAGAGAGATTCTAAGCTAGGAGGGGGTGACATGCAATTTGTTTTCCTCTGTATTGTGTCAATTATATCCTCGGCTTTGTATTTATGTAAGTGGCTGTGATCCTAAGGGACAGCTGAACCTTTTTCCTCATAGTGCAGCCAACAGATGCAGCCAATACAGTATGCCACTCAAGAAATTTTCAAAGTCTCAGGGGGGGCAACTGCCCCTCTCACAACACGGGAATTAATGAGGGCTTCATTTAAGTATTATACTATTAGATATTGTGACATGTACATACGTATGCAACCTAGTTTCGTGAGCCCCAGTGGGATCGGGGCAGCAAACGAATCTTGATGCACAACTGTGATGTTAGAATGACGGCGGTCCATATGCACAGTGCACGTACATATCCTATGGCGCTCGCGGCTTGGATACTGCGCGCACTTTACATACACGCCATGTATGCGTAGCATTATGAATGTCCTGTAGAAGTTTCGGTTTCGGTTCCGTGTTCCATACCCGAATCTATTTAGCTCGAAAATATTTTAGCTCAAAAATTTAGCTCAAAAAATTTAGCTCAAAAATATAAAGATTTATCCCATCCATTAGGGATGTGGATGGCCTGTAGAAGTTTTGGTTCGGTGTTCCATACCCGGGAACCGAAACCGAAATTGTGCGGAGTATTATAACATTGTTTGAAATTATATGTCAGGTGTTGTATAGCCAGATAGACGAAGATGTCTTCGATCGATAAGAGTTGGATGCGTAATTCGAATTGCATGAGCCAAGAGTACAGAGAAGGAGTCAGGAAATTTTTGGATTTTGCATTTGAGCGTCTTGCACCGCTTGATGGAAAAATTGTGTGTCCCTGTATAGACTGCGGAAGGGTGATTAGGAAGGTTTGAGAGGAATGTGAGGTTGATCTGGTAATGCGTGGCATTGACATTACCTATACCCGTTGGTTCTCGCACGGTGAGGAGCTAGATGCAGTCCCCATGGCAGCTCACGGTGAAACTTCAAACACAGTGATCGCTGATGATAATATTAATACAGACGATGACGATGACATGCAGGGTATGATACATGATTTGCAAGGTGGAATAGGCACGGAAACACCGTCAGGTGATCAGCCCAATATCGAAGCGGACAAGTTCTACAGATTGCTTAAAGATGCCGAACAACCTCTATACCCGGGGTGTGAGAAGTTTTCAAAACTCTCTTTCACTGTAAAGCTTCTTCATTTGAAGTGCCTCAATGGTTGGAGTAATAAGTCATTTAATATGTTGGTAGAGTTGCTGAAAGAGGCTTTTCCTATGGGTGAGACAGTACCGAAATCATTCTACGAGGTGAAGAAGACAATTAAAGATCTCGGTCTGGGTTATGAGAAAATTGATGCATGCGTGAACGATTGTATGTTGTACCGGAAAGAGTACGAACATGCGCGGTCATGCCACATATGCGGAGCAACGAGATATAAAGAGACGGATGCCGAGTCTAGTACCAGTCGAAGGAAGAAAAATGTATCTGCAAAGGTTCTCCTATACTTCCCGCTCAGGGACATGCTTCAGAGGTTGTTTATGTCATCGAAGACTACTGAGCACATGAGGTGGCATGCACAAGAACGTACAGATGACGGGATTATGAGACATCCGGCCGACTCTCTGACGTAGAAAGATTTTGATCATACCTATCCTGAATTCGCATGTGAAGTTCGCAACATCAGGTTAGGGCTTGCTAGCGATGCCTTCAATCCCTTTGGGAATATGAGTGTGTCGTACAGCATTTGGCCAGTTGTCCTAGTTCCATACAATTTGCCTCCCTGGATGTGCTTAAAAAAGCTATACACAATGCTCTCCTTGCTCATTCCCGGACTTAGGTCGCCTGGTAATGATATTGACGTTTACTTGCAGCCGTTGATTGAGGAGTTGAACGAGTTATGGGAAGTTGGGGCCGATACGTATGATGCCTCGTTGCGCCAGAATTTTCGGATGCATGCGGTACTTCTATGGCCCATCAACGATTTTCCTGCATATGCTAACTTATCCGGGTGGAGTACTAAAGAAAAATTGGCATGCCCTACATGCAATAAGGAGACAGATTCATTACGGTTGAAGAACGGAGGCAAGTTCTGTTATATGGGCCATCGAAGATTCCTTGGTGACGGCCATAAGTGGAGGCAGAACAAAAGAGCTTTCAACGGCAAGAAGGAACTTGCAAAGGCCCCGGAGCAGCTTTCGGGGGTAGAAGTCTTGTGCGAATTGGATCAGCTTGATGCCGTGGCACTTGGAAAAGGTAAAAAGAAGAGAACGTATGAAGATTCTACGCGTGAGCATAACTGGAAGAAGAAGAGTATTTTCTTTAAACTACCATACTGGAGCAGCCTACTCTTGCGGCATAACTTGGATGTCATGCATATCGAGAAAAATGTGTGTGACAACATTATAGGAACACTGCTGAATCTCGACGGTAAGACGAAGGATAATCTTAAATCTCGTCTCGATCTTAAGGAGTTGGGCATCCGAAAATCACTTCATCCCCAAGAGATTGGGGATAAGTATGTGTTGCCAGTTGCATGCTACACCATGAGCTCACAGCAAAAGGCAGCCTTATGTGCATTCCTACGGTCTGTGAAAACGCCAGACGGTTATTCTTCGAATATCGCACGATGCGTGCAAGAGAACGGCCGGAAGTTGTCTGGATTAAAGAGCCACGATTGTCATGTTCTTATGCAGCGATTGTTATCTCTTGCTATACGTGGGAATTTAACCGAACAGGTGTCCGGTCCGTTAATTGAGCTCAGCACTTTTTTCAGACAGTTGTGCTCGAAGGTACTTAGAGTGGACCAACTTGAACAGATGGAGAGGGATATTGCGCTCACATTGTGCAAGTTAGAGATGATATTTCCACCTTCCTTCTTTGATGTCATGGTGCATTTGACCGTTCACTTGGCAAATGAGGCCAAACTCGGCGGCCCAGTTCATTACCGGTGGATGTATTTTATCGAGAGGTAATCGTCTCGTCTCATTCGCACAATGTATTTGATCGTTCTTGATATATTCATCCAAATATTTTTTTCTCAAATTAGGTACTTGCGAACATTGAAATCATATGTTCGTAATAAAAGTCGTCCGGAGGGATCAATTACTGAAGGATACCTAGCAGAAGAATGTCTAATATTCTGCTCAAGATACCTATATGGTATAGACACGCGATTCAATTAACTTGAGTGAAACTATGACGGTGGTCCAATAGACTTCGATGGGGGTCTGTCTATATTTGCCGAAATGGGTAGACCTGTAGGAGGAGGCAAAACCCGTCGATTGTCTGTAGATGAGATTCAACAGGCACATATGTATGTGTTGTGCCAATGTGATGAAGTGTGGCCATTCATTGAGTAAGCATTTTACGATCATTTACTCATTCTTTCAGTCCATTCATTAAGTATATGTGCTAATTATAATCTAATTCCTAACCTGTAAAACAGGAAGCATAATGCCATCATTAATAATCGGGGTACTCGAAATGCTCCCCAAATTCATGATCGTGAATTCCCATCGTGGTTCGAGAAACACGTAAGTATTCACATCATTACTGAATTTCATTGACATCCATTATCGAACAATAATTATGTGTTCATATCATGAATGTCATATGGTTATTATAGGCACAGGAGCTGCACGACAACCACGATCCGCTGATGAATGAGGATCTCTGGCGCTTATCTTGTAGTCCTTTGCAAGACGCAATATCGTACGATGGTTATATCGTGAACGGTTATAGATTTCGGACGAAAGATAGTGAAAAATCACGAAGAACCCAAAATAGTGGGGTTGTCGTCAACGGTGAGCAAGAAGAATTAGAAAATATCGACTTCTACGGCGTCCTCAACGAGATTCTCGAGATTAAATTCCTTGGCCAAAATCGGATCGTATTATTCAAATGCGATTGGTATGATGTTAATAATCACGGGACTGGTTATAATGTCGACAAATACGGTTTTATCAGCATCAACACTGCCAAGAGATTGAATACCCAATATGAAGATCCATTCATTCTTGCCTCTCAAGCGCAACAGATATTTTATGCACCGGATAATACCTCTCCAGGTTGGCAAATTGTAGTCAGGTCACCACCCAGAGATTTTTATGACATGGGAGACAAGGATGCGGGGGTCGTCGATGATGATTTGGATGCATACCAGAATGATGAGATAATCATTGTCGACGCAGTGCACGACGAAAATAAAGATGTCGACAATATAAACTGGACAGCGAATGCAGATCAAATAATAGAAGAGGGAAGCGATGAGAGTGACAGAGATGAGACAGAAAATGACTAGACCGTATGTAAATCAAATTGTTTCATATTTAAATCAAATTGTTTCATATATAAATCATATTGTTTTATATGTATATCATATTGTTTCATATGTAAATCATACCGTTTCACCGATTCATATGTAAATCATACCGTTTCATATGTACATCATACCGTTTCACCGATTTACGATCTGATCGATTCACCGATTTAGAGTCTAAGAGTTGGAAAATCATAAGTTAGCGTGTTTCAGATATGAAATAGGTTTGGATTCGATCCGATCGTCATCGGATCGGCATCCGATAATTCGAAGTTGGAATTATTTCGTATTTCGGACTTGCGAGCGGGTTCTAATTGGATATTTGACCAATTTACGCTCCGATTCACCGATTTAGAGTCTAAGTGTTGGAAAATCATAAGTTAGCGTGTTTCATATCCGAAACACGCTAACTTATGATTTTCCAACACTTAGACTCTAAATCGGTGAATCAGAGCGTAAATTGGTCAAATATCCAATTAGAACCCGCTCGCAAGTCCGAAATACGGAATAATTCCAACTTCGAATTATCGGATGCCGATCCGATGACGATCGGATCGAATCCAAACCTATTTCATATCCGAAACACGCTAAGTTATGATTTTCCAACACTTAGACTCTAAATCGGTGAATCGGAGCGTAAATTGGTCAAATATCCAATTCGAATTTGCTCGCAAGTCCAAAATACGGAATAATTCCAAGTTCGAATTATCGGATGCCGATCCGATGACGATCCGATCGAATCCAAACCTAGCTATTTCATATCCGAAACACGCTAACTTATGATTTTCCAACACTTAGACTCTAAATCGGTGAATCGAATCGTAAATTGGTTAAATATCCAATTAGAACCCGCTCGCAAGTCCGAAATACGGAATAATTCCAACTTCGAATTATCGGATGCCGATCCGATGACGATCGGATCGAATCCAAACCTATTTCATATCCGAAACATGCTAACTTATGATTTTCCAACACTTAGATTCTAAATCGGTGAATCGGAGCGTAAATTCTTCAAATATCCAATTAGAACTCGCTTGCAAGTCCAAAATATAGAATAATTCCAAGTTCGAATTATCGGATGCCGATCCGATGACGATCGGATCGAATCCAAACCTATTTTATATCCGAAACACGCTAACTTATGATTTTCCAACACTTAGACTCTAAATCGGTGAATCGGAGCGTAAATTGGTCAAATATCCAATTAGAACCCGCTCGCAAGTCCAAAATACGGAATAATTCCAAGTTCGAATTATTGGATGCCGATCCGATGACGATCGGATCGAATCCAAACCTATTTCATATCCGAAACACGCTAAGTTATGATTATCCAACACTTAGACTCTAAATCGGTGAATCGGAGCGTAAATTGGTCAAATATCCAATTAGAACCCGCTCGCAAGTCCGAAATACAGAATAATTCCAAGTTCGAATTATCGGATGCCGATCCGATGACGATCGGATCGAATCCAAACCTATTTCATATCTAAAACATGCTAAGTTATGATTATCCAACACTTAGACTCTAAATCGGTGAATCGGAGCGTAAATTGGTCAAATATCCAATTAGAACCCGCTCGCAAGTCCGAAATACGGAATAATTCCAACTTCGAATTATCGGATGCCGATCCGATGACGATCGGATCGAATCCAAACCTATTTCATATCCGAAACACGCTAAGTTATGATTTTCCAACACTTAGACTCTAAATCGGTGAATCGGAGCGTAAATTGGTCAAATATCCAATTAGAATTTGCTCGCAAGTCCAAAATACGGAATAATTCCAAGTTCGAATTATCGGATGCCGATCCGATGACGATCCGATCGAATCCAAACCTAGCTATTTCATATCCGAAACACGCTAACTTATGATTTTCCAACACTTAGACTCTAAATCGGTGAATCGAATCGTAAATTGGTCAAATATCCAATTAGAACCCGCTCGCAAGTCCGAAATACGGAATAATTCCAACTTCGAATTATCGGATGCCGATCTGATGACGATCGGATCGAATCCAAACCTATTTCATATCCGAAACACGCTAAGTTATGATTTTCCAACACTTAGACTCTAAATCGGTGAATCGGAGCGTAAATTGGTCAAATATCCAATTAGAACCCGCTCGCAAGTCCGAAATACGGAATAATTCCAACTTCGAATTATCGGATGCCGATCCGATGACGATCGGATCGAATCCAAACCTATTTCATATCCGAAACACGCTAAGTTATGATTTTCCAACACTTAGACTCTAAATCGGTGAATCGGAGCGTAAATTGGTCAAATATCCAATTAGAACCCGCTTGCAAGTCCAAAATACGGAATAATTCCAAGTTCGAATTATCGGATGCCGATCCGATGACAATCCGATCGAATCCAAACCTATTTCATATCCGAAACACGCTAAGTTATGATTTTCCAACACTTAGACTCTAAATCGGTGAATCGGAGCGTAAATTGGTCAAATATCCAATTAGAACCCGCTCGCAAGTCCGAAATACGGAATAATTCCAAGTTCGAATTATCGGATACCGATCCGATGACGATCAGATCTAATCCAAACCTATTTCATATCCGAAACACGCTAAGTTATGATTTTCCAACACTTAGACTCTAAATCGGTGAATCGGAGCGTAAATTGGTCAAATATCCAATTAGAATTTGCTCGCAAGTCCAAAATACGGAATAATTCCAAGTTCGAATTATCGGATGCCGATCCGATGACGATCCGATCGAATCCAAACCTAGCTATTTCATATCCGAAACACGCTAACTTATGATTTTCCAACACTTAGACTCTAAATCGGTGAATCGAATCGTAAATTGGTCAAATATCCAATTAAAACCCGCTCGCAAGTCCGAAATATGAAATAATTCCAACTTCGAATTATCGGATGCCGATCCGATGACGATCGGATCAAATCCAAACTTATTTCATATCCGAAACACGCTAAGTTATGATTTTCCAACACTTAGACACTAAATCAGTGAATCAGAGCGTAAATTGGTCAAATATCCAATTAGAACCCGCTCGTAAGTCCGAAATAAGGAATAATTCCAACTTCGAATTATCGGATGCCGATCCGATCGAATCCAAACCTATTTCAAAATCGAAACACGCTAACTTATCATTTTTTAACGCTTAGACTCAGTTATAGATATAAACCATTTTTTTAACAAATACATGTTAATTGCAGGAGCAGGGCGGCGTCAGGGGATCGATGAGAGCACCAGCATTGGTGGTGGGCGGGCGTGGTTGAGATAGGGCGGCGTCAGGGGATCGATGAGAGCACCAGCGTTGGTGGCGGGCGGGGGTGGTTGAGATAGGGCATGTATCATCTCTCAGTTCTGGATTGTGTAAATATTATTTTGTAATATGTGGTTATTTTTTGTTCTTGTCTATAATTGTCGGCCGGGTACTGTGGTAATATTTGATAATTTGCTGTAATTTTTTATCAATTTGGGTAATATTTTAAAATTTGCGGTAATATTTTATAAATTGTGGTAATATTTGATAAATTGTGGTAATATATTGTGGTATTGTTGTAAATCACAGGAATTAAATAACATTATTTAGGTAAATTTATTATAAAAAAAAACATACTTATTACCGACGGAAATTAATTATTCTGTCGGTAATAATGTTTTTATTTTTTAAAATTATAAATAATTTGCCGACGGCATATAATATTCGTCGGTAATATATTTATTATTACCGACGAGTAATATATATATGCGTCGGTAATATATATAGTATTACCGACGGATATATAATATCTGTCGGTAATATATATATTATTGCCGACGGGCAATATATATATGCGTCGGTAATATATATAGTATTACCGACAGTACAATCCTATCCGTCGGTAAAATGCTTATATATTACCGACGTATTATTTAGTTTCGTCGGTACAAATATATTATATTAATTTTTAATTGATTAAATATTACCGACGGCTTTAATATTGCCGTCGGTATTAATTATTATTACCGACGGTAATATTTGGTCCGTCGTGTTGTTTTCCCCGACGCCTTTTTTCCCCACAGCCAGCGACGGAAATATCGTCCGTCGCTATAAAACATTACCGACGGAATGTTAATATTACCGACGGATATTGTCCGTCGGTAATAACTGTTTTTTTTGTAGTGAATGCTTGTTTTGCTCAATGATGATTTTATGAACCCACTGTTTTTATAATGAAAATTGGAGTTTTGTGATCTCTCAAAATTGAAAATGTATTTTTTTTCTGAAATGAGTTCTTGAATGGTCACATTTATTAAACCTAAATCCTTTAACCCCCTCACCCTCGAGTTTTTGGCGGTTTCTCCTTTGTCAAAAGTTGGGGCATGACAAATTACGTAGGATTTCTACCTATGAAACGTTTAAAATGGCATGGGATATGGTTGAGGTAACTCATGAAGGAACATCGACTGTGAATGTCTCCAAACTTTAACTTCTCATAGATAAATTTGGATCCATGCATATAGAGAAGAATGAGACTTTTCTTGAGTTTTATTCAAAGATTGATTGTCATTGTGATTCTTCTTTTAACCTTGGTAAGGGAATCTATATGCTTGTTAGAAAAATCCTTAGATCTCTACCAAATAGGTTCTAAGCTACAATAAAAAAAATTCATAGAACTTGTAGGATCTCTGCAAACCTATGAGTTAAATCTACCATAATCTAAGAACAATAAGTGAATAAATTTGAAGATAATACTATATGAAATTGATTTGTCAAAGCTGCATGAAGTAGATATGTCCATGTTGACTCGTAAGTTTAATCATTTCAAAAATAAAATCAAGTGAATAAGGATTTTAGACCAAGAAGTCGTACCTATGAAAGGTTAAAGCTAAGACAGAATGACTCAAAGATTGCTACTACAGAGAGAAAAATGACAGAAGGAAATTTGCCCATTACCCATTTTCACTGCTATGAGTGTAGAGGATATGGATACATTGCCTCTGAACATCCAAATAAAAAGGAGGAGAGGATAAAACCATGAATGCTCCATGGGCCAATTAAGTCTGAAGAGTTATATGAAGTGCCTAGTGATAAGGAGGACAATGTGACTGCTTTCGTGGTTAGTGTTGTGCTGGAAGAATCGGAGGGAGAAGATAATATTTCATATAAGGTGTTACTTCATGATTTTCACGTAATTAAAAAGAAATACAATTGATGAAAGAAAAGATGAATACATTAGAATTTGAAAAAACTTATTTAGGTATCAATTTAGAAGAAGCAAAAGATAAACTTATGTTATTTTTTTTCTTTTTCTTTTTCTCTTTCTCTTTCTCTTTTTCTTTCTTTTTCTTTATTTTCTTTTCTTCCTATCTTCTTATATTATCTCATTTAGCTGTTTGTTTTACTCTCCCTGCTCTCTTTTGTATTGACATCCTCCCCTCTCCTCCTCTTTTTATCTATTATGGGTGCAAAAATTGTACCGGACCGAATCAGAGTGACATGGGCCCGCGCAACGGCCCAATTGGGTAAGCCCGCCCGGGTTCATGGGCCCACTCTACAGGGCTCGCAGATCAAGCCCTCCCCCTTATTGGGCCCGAACAACAGCCCAATAAGGGCCCAGCAAGGAGACCCAGAACCAGTACCACATCATCAGCGCCACATCATCACTGCCATATCGGGCACGTGCCTACGCTATAAAAGGACCCCCAAGGCATCCAGGAAGGGGGTTGGTCATTCGATCAGAAGAAGAGGGATTTCAGATCCAGAGCTAGAGCCCTCCATTCTTCCTCTTGAACTCTTCTAATTGCTCCGTGCAAACACATTGTAAGAAGCTTCTCTCGGCCTGTCGAGAGAACGCTCAACCCTCATTTACTCAAATTATAGTGAAGATCAGGTGGCACCTCTCGCCCGGAGACGTAGGTCGTAAGACTGAACTCCGTCACCAATCCTTGTGTCATCACTCTCTACTCTCTCTATCTACTCTCCCAACTCTCTAACTCTACAAACCATCAACATTCAATCAAGGCTGTGGGGCGGGGTTCCCGATCAAGGCGGCTCGGAAATTTCCCCCCACAATCTTTGGCACCGTTTGTGGGATATCGATAGAGGTCTTACCCACACCTCTACCGACTCCTATTCAGCTTGTGGTGACAAGCCACAAGTCCTCCTCCAAATCAACCTCAAAGCCTTCACCACGCCGACATCAACACGCTCAATGGTGAAGGCCAGCACCAACCCACCAAAGGCGGGTGCTGATCGGACAATCGACGTGCTATTCGAAGAAGAACAAGAAGTCTCGGTTGCAACCAACCGAAGAAATGTTTATAAGCAATTGGGGCCACAAGGAAGTCATCCGGGAAGCCACAGCAATCGGCAGGACCCACCATTCCCGAGGCAACGATCTGGCAAAGAGCACGCTACCCAAGGGGACAACGATCTAACTACATACCAAATTTTGGCTGCTGATTTCCAGCTGTTGAACCTTCTCAAAAGGAACGCAGCCCTCGAGCAAGAGAGGGATTCCCTAAAAAAGGTAACTGAAAGAGCGGGGGTTGTGGCCCATAACTCTCCAATTGCTGATGAAGACCAACCAAGGACTCGCCCAGCCGTGATTCATCATCTTGAAGAACCACATGTGCCACGTATCGAGAGGCGTCAAGTATCCACACAAGCACCAAGGCAAACGGTGTGGGATCGCCTCAACGTCGACGGTGCGCTAAGCTATCACCTCAGTCAATAGGGTCCACTGGATGTTCTATCCCTTCGCACATGAAAGCAACAGATGCCCGCGAGCTGCTCAACCGACTAAGGCATACTGCCGACGTGGGACGCCGCCATCAAGACCGTAGGCAGCTAATCACCTCGGTGGGGCCACTGCATCGCAAGGTTCTTGCAACACCATTTCCTATGGGTTGGCGAACACCGAGCCTGCCAAAGTTCAACTGCATCCAGGGAGACCCTGCTCTCCATATCCTAGCCTACAAGCAGGCCCTGACGCCCTACGAGTATGAGAACCATGTTCTTTGCCGTATGTTTGCGGGAAGCCTCGAGGGACCTGCCCTCGACTGGTACTACACACTGCCTACTGGTACGGTGACCACATTCAAAGAATTGGCTGAACTCTTCATAGACCATTACCGGCTAAACTTAAAGCCGGAAAAGAAGCTGGATACACTCTACCGACTAAAGATGGGCTCCGATGAGTCTCTAAGGAGCTTCACGATGAGATTTCATAATAAGCACTCTGAGCTCACCGGTCAGCCCCATAATGAGGAGGCCATCATACTGGCATTCCAGAATGCTATCCGGCCGGAGCTCCACGTCTACACCGACTTCATCCGGTATACTCCCAGTACCTTAGAGGCAATGTTCAAGCGCGTACAGCGGGAGATAGAGGTGGAAGACAATCAGCAGGCCAGAAGACCACGCGAGCCTCGCGAGTCTCGTGACTCCCGACGTAAGAAAGATGAAGAAGCTTCGAATGAAACACGCTACATGAAGTCTGCCCATGCTGCGTCCGACCAAAAGGCCCAGGCCAAAAAATACAATGAAGATCCGAAAGCCCCTCCAGCAAAAAAGAGGCAAACTCCAAGGGAGCAAATGGTGTTCACTGAGCTGAACACCTCCATTGAAGACATCTTCGCCTACTTGTAGAACGAGCCCTTTTGCAAGTGGCCACAGCCTCTCCCTCCAAATTCCGACCAGGCGGGAGATACGACAGCCTACTGTGAGTTTCATCGCAGCCATGGCCACCAAACCTCTACGTGTCGGAAGCTAAAGCATCACATCGAAGACCTGATCTAAGAAGGGCAGCTCGATAGCTACCTCGCTAATAAGGAACCAGGTCGAAAGTAGAAGAGGCAGTAGCAGTGGAGAAAAAAGACTCAATGTAATACATGGATGCATAATCGTAACGTCCGCTGTGCAACTTCTGAAAAAGTGTAACCGCTACTTTGCTGTATCAAGAAAGTATCTCTTTTTTCTCAAAATCAAATCTCTCGAAGTTCGATTCCACTATGTTAAGGCATAAAAAAAAAAAGGTTCCTGGCAACCCAGGTCAACCGAAGACCTTCGAAACCGCCCATTCAAGTCGGAAGCTCGAAGGTAATTCGGCTACGCCCTCTCGAGGCTAAAGTTCGATAAAAAGGTTCCTGGCAACCCAGGACAATCGAAGACCTTCGATTCCGCCCATTCAAGTCGGAAGCTCGAAGGCAATTCGGCCACGCCCTCTCGAGGCTAAAGTCCGATAAAAAGGCTCCTGGTAACCCAGGTCAACCAAAAACCTTCGATTCCGCCCATTCAAGTCGGAAGCTCGAAGGTAAGTCGGCTACGCCCTCTCGAGGCTAAAGTCCGATAAAAAGGCTCCTAGTAACCCAGGTCAACCAAAGACCTTTGATTCTGCCCATTCAAGTCGGAAGCTCGAAGGCAATTCGGCTACGCCCTCTCAAGGCTAAAGTCCGATAAAAAGGCTCCTGGCAACCCAGGTCAACCAAAGACCTTCGATTCCGCCCATTCAAGTCGGAAGCTCGAAGGCAATTCGGCTATGCCCTTTCAACGTAAAAGTCTGATAAAAAGGCTCCTGGCAACCCAGGTCAACCAAAGACCTTCGATTCCGCCCATTCAAGTCGGAAGCTCGAAGGCAATTCAGCTACGCCCTTTCAAGGCAAAAGTCCGATAAAAAGGCTCTTGGCAACCCAGGTCAATCAAAGACCTTCGATTCCGCCCATTCAAGTCGGAAGCTCGAAGGCAATTCGGCTACGCCCTCTTGAGGCTAAAGTCCGATAAAAGGCTCCTGGCAATCCAGGTCAACCAAAGACCTTCGATTCCGCCCGTTCAAGTCGGAAGCTCGAAGGCAATTCGGCTACGCCCTCTCGAGGCTAAAGTCCAGTAAAAAGCTCCTGGTAACCCAGGTCAACCAAAGACCTTCGATTCCACCCATTCAAGTCGGAAGCTCGAAGGCAATTCAACTACGCCCTTTCAAGGTGAAAGTCAGATAAAAATGCTCCTGACAATCCAGGTCAAGCTAAACTATCAACTATACTTATCCGAGGCGATAAGAATAAGTCCAAGGTAGACGTCGCCGCTTTGACATGCACCAAGTTCAAGGAGACATCCTTGGCCCTCGAAGACAAAGTTCGAGGCAACCAACGCCTTGGCACTCGACAAGCACAAGGCCCAGCCCTTGGCACGCGAAGACAAAGTCCGAGGTGAACAATGCCTCGGCACTCTACAAGCCCAAGGCCCAGTCCTTGGAACTCGATGACAAAGTCCGAGGCGACCAACGCCTTGGCACTCAACAAGCACAAGGCCCAGTCCTTGACACTCGAAGACAAAGTCCGAGGCGACCAACGCCTCGGCACTCTACAAGCCCAAGGCCCAGCCCTTGACACTCGAAGATAAAGCTCGAAGCGACCAACGCCTCGGCACTCTACAAGCCCCAGGCCCAGTCCTTGGCATTCGAAGACAAAGTCTGAGGCGACTCGGTCAGTGGCTGGTCTAACTCTGTCAGTGCGTGTCTCCACACTGGTGCAGTCGACGGTGGATAACATGGGATAAAATGATGCTTCCTTGATCCTGGCCAAGTCAACACCCTCACGCGACTGTAGTACCTGGCGAATATAGTAACCAGGTGCGGTAGTACATTGGATGAAGACTGGCTGGCCATCATGCGGCATCATCCTAGATTGTCTCTAAGAAGCCTGTGGGTGCAAATTTTGGCAAGAAGTCTACAAACAGCGAGACCCACCGGCCCTGCCTGGTGGGCCCCCCGAGTACCACAGCGGGACCCACCGGCCCTGCCTAGTGGGCCCCCGAGTACCACAGCGGGACCCACCGGCCCTGCCTGGTGGGCCCCCCGAAGACCACAGCGGGACCCACCGGCCCACCGGCCTTACCTGGAGGATCCCCAGATACGACAGCAGAAAACCGCCATTTACCACCAGAGAATCCTATAAATAGCAGAGACTTCGAATGTAAAGGGATCGAAATCCAAGATCGCAGATCGGATTTTCAAAACCTGAATCTCCAGAACTCAAACCAGAGCTCTGAAAACAGATCAGTGCCATCATCTGATATCTGTCTCAGAAACCTCTATCTCCTCTTACTCTCTACGTCATCTTGATCTTCTTTTTGTCTTTGAAGAGATCAAAGAGGTTTCAGTAACCCTTGGCCTATCGAGGTTACTTCGAGAAAAGTGTTAGTGAATTTGGGTTGCTCCCTATAGCACAGAGACGTAGGCTTCGGCTGAACTCCGAGATCACTTCTCGTGTCAACACTCTCTCTGATTACATCTCTCTGTTTACATATCAAAAGCTGCAACTCCAATCGATAGATCGAACAATGATCTCTTCGACTTCCACTCCAATCGATAGATCGAACAACGATCTCTTCGACTTCCACTTCAACTGACTGGTGCTGCGAAGTCTTCGGGTCGGCACGAAGATTTTCCCCCACAGTTTGGCACCGTCTGTGGGATTACGAGCAAAAAGTCCAGCTCTCCGCTACTCCTTGATCGGTTGAGCAAACAACCGATCTTGATCGCCAAACTTCCTCGCCCCCTCAGTTGATCAGCCAACTGATCGGACGTCGGTACTCTCGTTGCACCCTTCGCTCTCTGAATGGTAATGACGAAACATCAGGGTCAACCAGAAGGAAGTAACACTCAACAACAACCTCGTCCCGAGACTCGTTCAATGAGTCAAACGCTCAACTTCGGACAGCCCCTTGCTATTCCCGAGATGGGGATCCGTTCAGGGAGTGGGAGATCTATCGATCGACCGATCGCTCACCCTGCACGACAGTCAATTGGGCAAACAGTCCCTACTCCTGCTGAAGATCCTCCATCGACCTATCAAATTTCGGCGGTCGATTTCCAACTCCTCCAATTGGCAAAGCAAAACGCCACCCTCACCGCTGAGAGGGATGCTCTTAAGAAAGCAGCTTCCGAGATTGGGATCGCTCTACCTATCCCCTCTATAAGTGAGAGGGTCGATCTTCCTCGACATTCAATTCACTCCGAGCAACGGAGGTCAATGGGCACTGCTGCCCTCGAGAGGATCCGACGCGACCCAACTCCCTCTGCTGCCCCCTGGAAGCAGAGTGTTTGGGATCGCCTCGACGATGAGTCGTCCCAATCGTCTTCTGGCCGCAATCGCGACAAGAGGGCACCTTCAAAGCTCAACATACCAAGGAAGCACCAAATGAAAGGTGCTCCTTCAAAGAGTAGAGTCTCCCCTTCCATTCCACTCCAACGGGGACTCGGATCGGACCTCCGCCATCGACTTCAACCTGCTGATATTCAGAGGCCTGAACAAGACCTCTCGATTCTTCTGCATCCAGGTCGAGGACACGGTCGTAGAGATGGATATTCCTCCGCCGGACCTCTCCATCGAAGTCTCTTCGAGTCAACATTCCCAAGGGGATGGAGAACTCCTATCCTCCCCAAATTCAACTGCGTTCGAGGAGATCCTACTCTCCACATCCTCGCATTCAAGCAAGCTCTAACGCCGCACGAAGAAGAAAACAACGTGCTCTGCCGCACCTTCGCAGGAAGTCTCGATGAGCCTTCACTCGACTGGTATCACAATCTCCGAGCTGGGTCCATCACCCAGTTCGATGTTTTGGCTAAACTCTTCGTGCAGCATTACCAGCTCAACTTAAAGCCGGAGAAGAAGCTCGACTCCCTCTATCGTCTAAGGATGGGTGCTGACAAGAGTCTCCGCAGCTTCACAAGGAGATTCCGCAACGAGCACGCTGCCCTCTCCGGGAGACATCTGGATGATGAAGCTATCATGTTAGCTTTCCAGAACGCCCTCCGCTTCGATCTACATATCTACAACGACTTCATCCGCAATCCCCCTCCCTCTCTGGGAGCTATGTTCGATCGAATCCAGAGAGAGATCGAGGTTGAAGATGATCAAGTCGCTCGAAAAGGGCGAGAAACAAAGCGAAGGCCTACTGAGAGAGAAGCTCCAAAGTATGCTGCCAAAGCTCACAACGCTGAGGCAGCAGCCCCTCCAGCCAACAAACGATCAAAGAATGATGGGCGTCGATCTCCAACGAAGACCACTTTCACCGAGTGGAATATGCCAGTCGAACAGATCCTCGATTGCATTCAACACAAGGAGTTCCTTCGAACGCCCAATCCTCTCCAGCCAAACTCCAAGTTCACGGCCGACAAAACTGTTTATTGTGATTTCCATCGAAGCCATGGTCATTCCACCGATCGGTGCTATCGGCTGAAATTCCATCTTGAAGACTTACTGCAAGAAGGCCACCTTCAAGAGTTCGTCAAAGGCGGACAAGATCAACGTCGAACCTCTGCAAAGGGGAAAGAAGCATGTTGGATCTATCAAATCTCCTCCAACCGGCAACCTATCTCTGTGAATGCCAACGTTTTTGGTATTCATGGAACATTGCACAATCAAACCTTGACCGGGAAGGAAGTGGATCGGCAAGTTCGACGCATTTTCCACATTCGTTCTGCCGTGAACAAGGAGGATACCTGGATCGAGAAGCCTATCGAAGGTTTGGCTTGGCCATCCATTGTTTTCAACGACTCTGATCTTCAAGGAGTTCAGACTCCACATCGAGACCCTCTGGTTTTGAAACTCATCATCGACGGAAGCACCGTCAATCGAATCCTCATCGACACCGGGAGTTCTATCGACATTATGTTCTCAGACTGCTTCAAACGTCTGGGACATAAATATCAAAGCCTTGACGTCGTTCCAACTGTGATCACTGGTTTCAACGGCGAACAAAGCATCACGGTGGGTGAGTCGAGATTCACCATCGACCTCAGCCAAGAGACTCGAGTCTCGGTAAGGTTTGCGATCGTCGAGGGAACGTCCAGCTACAACGCCATTCTCGGACGACCATTCCTCCACCAGATCAATGCCATCTCCTCTTCTTATCATCAACTACTCAAGTTTGCAACTAGAGAAGGCATCGTCTGTATTCGAGGCGATCAACAAGCTGGAAGGTCTTGTGAGGCTGCTGCGGCTAAGACAGATCGAAAGATCAACATTACTCCTCCGAAGCGACCACGAGATGAAGCTGGTCCCTCTTCCAAATAGCAATTAAAGGAGATTCCGCTGACCGAACCTCCACCAATCGAATGGGAAGCATCACCTTCAATTGAAGAAATCATCCCAATCAACATCGGCAGCGGAGATCTCCCTCGACAAACTTTTATTGGTACCGGTCTTAGCGACGCAGAAGCGCAAGACATGGTATCCTTTCTCTAGTCCAATATCGACGTCTTCGCTTGGTGTTTCAAAGACATGCCTGGTATCAATCCAGATGACGCTTGTCACCGACTTGCAATCAAAGAAGAAGTGAAGCCTGTCAAGCAAAAGCCACGCACCATCCGACCAGAGCTGCAAATTGTCGTTCAAGAAGAAATCACCAAGCTACTTGCAGCAGGCTTCATCCGTAAAGTAGAGTATCCTACCTGGATCTCAAATATAGTTGCTGTTCCAAAAAAGAACGGGAAGGTCAGAGTCTGCATCGACTTTACCAATCTCAATAAGGCTTGCCCCAAAGACCCATTCCCCATGCCAAGGATTGATAGACTCGTCGATGCCACTGCTGGCCACGAGCTATTGTCTTTCATGGATGGGTACTCTGGATATAATCAAATTCTGTTTCATTCGGGTGATCAAGAGAAGACATGTTTTGTGACTAGCCGAGGTCTCTACTGCTACAATGTAATGCCATTCGGCCTCAAAAATGCTGGTTCTACCTATCAAAGGTTAGTCACAAAAATGTTCGAAGATCAGATCGGTCGCAACGTCGAAGTCTACGTCGATGATCTCCTCACCAAGAGCTCCACTCGTGAAAAGCATCTATCCGATCTGGCAGAAACTTTTCAAGTCCTCCGAAAGTATCGCATGAAGCTCAATCCCGCCAAGTGCACTTTTGGAGTTCAATCGGGCAAATTCCTGGGTCACCTTGTGACCAGAAGAGGTATTGAGGCCAACCCCGACCAGATTCGAGCCATCCTCGACATGCCATCACCTACCAATCGGAAGGAAGTGCAACGTCTCACTGGAAGACTTGCCGCTCTCAATCAATTCATCTCAAAGTCCTCCGACAAGTGTAAGCCTTTTTTCGACAAGCTACGAAAGGCAGATACATCGGGATGGAGTCCTGTTTGCGAAGAAGCTTTTCAAGGCATCAAGAAATATCTGGTGCAAGCTCCTATCCTGATTGCTCCAATTCCAAAAGAAGACTTGTGGCTCTATCTCGCCGTGACTGATCAAGCAATCAGTGCGGTCCTAGTCAATAGAAGAGAAGGCGTCGAGCATCCAGTCTACTACATCAGCCATACTCTTCTTCCGGCTGAGACTCGCTACTCAAAAACTGAGAAGGTCATTCTGGCCTTGCTCACTGCATCGCGTCGTCTCCAACCTTACTTCGTCTCCCACCAGATCACTGTTATTTCAGAACACCCACTCAAAGATATTGTCGACAAAGCTGGTCGAGCTGGTCGAATGACCAAATGGGTGATCGAAATGAGTGCTCTGGGGATTCAGTTCGAATCTCGCACTTCTATCAAAGGTCAAGCTGTTGCTGATTTTCTAGCTGACTTTCCAGTTGAAGACCCCATCACTTGGGAAGAAGATGTCGACATGCGCTTAGAAGATGAAGATAATCCTCCAATCAATCTTGCAACAAAAATTGATCCGAGTCTCGAAGCTATTACTGCAACTCCTCCATGGAAGCTTTACACTGATGGAGCTTCAAGTGCGATCGGTTCGGGAACTGGGATAGTCTTGGTATCCCCTGAACTCGATCATCTCCAGAAGGCCACTCTCCTCGGATTCAATGCCACCAATAACCAAGCCGAATACGAAGCACTCATTTCCGGACTCGAAATGGCGGAATCCCTGGGGGTAGATCGAATCATCGTCTACAGCGATACCTAGTTGATCATAAGGCAAATCAATGGAGAGTACACAGCTCGTGAAGAAAGAATGCAACTCTATTTGGCCTTAGTACGACGTCTTCAACAGCATTTTACTAATGCCAAATTCATTCAAATCCCAAGAGCAGAGAACCGAGAAGCAGATGCCTTAGCCAATGCTGCCTCAGTTCTTGGAGACTCACTCGGAGGAAGGCAGATACAGATTGATTATCAAGAAGTGCCCAAGACCATCCCCGATCAACAGATCTTTGCTACTACAAAGAGATCTGGGGGTGGAGATCCACTGGCATTGAACCTCACTGCTACAAGTGAGCCTGAAGACTGGAGACGATCAATCTTTGATTTCTTCAAGCATGGCAAAATGCCAGAAGATCCAAATCAAGCCCGAAGACTTCAAAGGAAGCTCCCCTGCTACACTATTCAAGGAGAAGATCTATATTTCAAATCTCATAACGGGATATTGCTCAAGTGCCTTGGCCCAGAGCAAGCAAAAGCAATCCTGATTGATATCCACTCTGGAGCTTGTGGAAATCATTCGGGAGGAAGATCTCTTGAAGCCAAGACAAAGCTACAAGGTTACTATTGGCCAACGATGGCAAGGGATGCTCAGCAAGTTGTTCAGAGATGCGAGCCATGCCAACGACACGCTCGAGCTATCCATCTCCCTACAGATGAGCTTCATCAACTATCAAGTCCATGGCCTTTCCATCAGTGGGGGTTGGACTTCTTGGGTCCTTTCCCACCAACTCCAAGCAAGAAGAAGTATCTACTGCTGGCCACAGATTACTTCACCAAATGGGTTGAAGCTGTGCCACTCTTCCGAGAGACTGACGAAGTGATCAAATTTATTCGGCACAACATCTTCTCAAGGTTCGGTACACCTCAAGTTCTTGTTGCCGACAATCGAGCTCAATTTGACTCCGACAAGTTCCGAGAGTTCTGTCTGAACAACGGTATCAAGCTATTCTATTCAACTCCAAGATATCCTCAATGCAATGGTCAAGCTGAAGCATCAAATAGAGCTATTCTTGGCATACTCAAAAAGAAACTCAACGACAAGAAAGGATTATGGGAACAAGTCCTATCAGAAGTTCTTTGGGGGTATCGCACAACTCCGAGAAGATCAACAGGGTTCTCACCCTTTCGTCTAACATATGGATCGGAAGCAGTACTCCCAACAGAAAACATATCAAATACTCTAAATACCAGGGCAGTTGAAGAAGGAATCAACGAAGAGCTTCGGATCAATGATCTAGACTTCTCTGAAGAAATACGAGACCAAGCTTCCCTTCGTGTGGCCAAGTACCAACAGAAGATCAAACGAGCCTACGACGAGAAAATCTACAAAAGACAGTTCCCAGTAGGCAGTCTAGTTCTCAGAGTAGTTTTCTACAACACCAAAGAGCACAGCAGTGGGAAGCTTGCTCCCAACTGGGAAGGTCCATATATCGTTGAATCAGTAGGAGGCAAAGGTTCTTACAGACTGATCTCACCAGAAGGAAATAGTTTGCCTCGAGCTTGGAATTCTAGACACCTCAAGTTGTTCTATCCATGATGTAAATTCTGTGATGAATAAAGTTCTCTTTCAAATGTTCAGATGTGTAAGTGTTCAGCTTTTTAATTCAAGTTCTGAAGCAGTTTCAAAATTATCCATATTCAAGTTACCAGGTCTTTTAACAAGTTTGGGTGTTAGAGTTGCGACTCAACCCCTTACTAGCAAATGTTAAACTGACCCTCAATTTCAATATTCAATTTCAATCAAATTCTATATCGTCTAACAGGTTTGGGTGCTTGAGTTGCGACTCAACCCCTCACATACAAGTGTTACACGAATTCAAATTCAAACTTCAAGTTACAACAAGTTTGGGTAATCGAGTTGCGACTCGACCCCTAACATTCAAAAGATTGTATCTATAATCCAGAACATGATATTCAAAGGCATTCAACTCAAGAGACATCCAACTTTCAAACACCAAAAAGATTTCTATTATTATCAAAATTTGCCAAGTACAGGAGTGAACTACTATATATCAAGAGTTTACAAGCACAATAACAAAAAAGAAGGAAAATCTCAAGGCTTGGCCACACTTTGTGCGCGTGACTTCTCTCCCTCGGACCCACCGCGAGCTTTGCTCGCAACCGATGCTTTGGAAGATCAGACACTGGCAGCATGGGCCCTGAGTGCTTCTGCTGCCTTCTCAGCTGTTTCCCTGTAGCTCTTGCACTCACTCTGCGCATGCTCCAACTCTTTCTTGAGAGTTTCCTCCTTAGCTACTGAAGTGGCATCCTTCGCAGCAAGTTGAGCCTCCAGCTCCTTTATCCGAGCCACACGATCGAAGCCCAAGTTCTCTATCCTGAAGAATCGATTCTTCAACTCTTCAAGCTCGTGACCTCGAGCTTCATAACTCTTTTTCCACCCCTGGCTCTCCAATTTTTCCTTGCGAAGGGCCTCTATCTTGGCCTTCAATGCCTCCTTCTTTGAGGTTAGAAGTTCCCTCAGCTTATCCCTCTCTTCGTGGGCAGCCTCCAGTTCAGCTTTCAAACGGGATACCTCATATGCAGCCTCCCGTTCTCCTGCCCTCCTGGAGAGAGTGCTTGTGATTTTCAAAACTGCTGAGCACTGCAGATGGATAGAGAGTTAGAATTATTCCAAAGATATAATTCGAATAGTGGATCAATCAGATGCACATACCACTACATCTAGCCGATCGAAGGCTTCTTCAAAAGTAGCCTCCGGAAGATTGCAAAGCTTCCGGATCACGCTAGTAGGGTGGTTGATATCAACATCACCCAAATTCTTTATCTTCACAGTCGAGCTAACAGGCGTACCTGCGATCGACAAAAGAGTTCAAAGTGTTAGAATATTTTCAAGCTTCGAAGACAAGACAATCAAGGCAAGTTCTACAATTACCTGAGGCATCAACTTGAGGGGCCTTTCCCTTCCCATGGTCGGAGCTCTTACCCTTGGGGGTCGATTTCTCCTTGATGGGGGTTGGCTCTGGTAGGGGTTGAGGGGTAGCATCACCCACCCAACTTCCTCTCTCCAAGTGAACAGGAGAGGGAACATCTCGAGGAGGTGAGGCTCCCCTTTCATCTTCATGCCCACTCGGATTATCGAGCCCTGCCACCATAGCAGCTACCTCCTCAGCCAGAGATCGTGAAGGGGGTGGGGGTTGTTCAACCTCCACACCCCCACTTGTAGTCGCCCCGTCCAGACGAGGAACCTCGGGAGGTATCTGATCGAGGGGTGTAGGGTTGCTTCCAACCCCACCACTCCCCGATATCTTGATCTTGAAGCGCAGTGGGTTTTTCTTCTGCAACTCCCCAAAGTGATAAGTAGGAATCACTTTAGGGCCATCGCCCGTTGCGTCCATAACCCCCTCCATCTTGCGAGCCTTAGCCTCGTCTATGAGGATCGGCTGCGAGTCCTCTTCAGCACCATCAGTGGGGGTGGGAGGAATTTCTTCCTCGCCACCCCCATGTCCTTGACCACCATCAGTGGGGGTGGGAGGAATTTCTTCCTCACCACCCCCATCTTCATCATCTTCATCTTCATCATCCTCCTCGTCTCCATCTCCTCCCTTATCACTGCCAGTGCTATCATCATCATCGCCGCCCTCATCTTCTTCGCCTCCACCTTCCTCCTTTCTCTCTTTTTCCTCTTCTTCATCTTCCTCTTTCTTTTTCTCCTCATCCTCCATCTGCTTGATGGGGATTTTTCTCTTCTTCTTCGCCGGGCCCCTCTGTATCACCAATTTCTCCTCCGAGGGCAAGCTGCACCTAGCTCCATAAGCCTTCTTCTCAAATCAAAGTTTTCTAACGATTTTGCCTGACTGAGGGTCCTCTTCATAGTCCGAGTAGATGACCTCGTTGTCTTCATAGCGGAGCTTCGATCGGTGGAGGAGGTTGGCATTGCCATGTCGGACCGGGCAATTCGAGAATTGCTTCCATGACCGCGTCCCGCATGTCAACTCCAGAAAGAGGTTGTCAAGGGCCCCTACTCGCTCTGAAGGCCACAAGAGAGCTCCTCCTGTGCTGTACATGTCCACCTCTTCATGCACCTTGTACCGAGGAACCTCAGGAACAGACATAGGAGTCCAGGCACCAGACACCGATAACGGCCAGTCCGTGTAGAGTTTGTCGGAGCCGATGGTATCGATGATTGGGCGCAGGGCAGAGACACCCGTCAGATTGAAGAATGGGTTGTCCTTCCTCCAGGCCCATCGGTAATGATAAAAAAAATATCCCAGCTCGATCCTGGCATCTTCGCCTTCAGGGAGGCTGGAGTAGCATTCCCTGAGCTCCTTCTGGAAGTCCGACTCTACGCGGCAGAAGGCGTAGATAATCCTCCAGGCGTTCCCCAAAACTTGCCCAGGGCATAGACCGGAGGTGTTCAGCAACCTCGTGGCGAAGGGAGGCAATGGAAGGCGCAGTCCACAGTTGAGCTGGCCGATCGTGATGATGGTTCCCATCACTTGCTCCTTGCTCGCGTACAAGACAAAGATTGTCCGCCTGTCGATACCGAAAGCTGATAGAACTCCCGGAAGCGCTGGCCGGACCTTTCCCTCAGTAAAACATGCCAGCAAACTCTGCAGCTTCTCCCTCTTCACGTCAGTGAGCTTGCCCCCAATGTTGTATCCAAACTCTGGTTCCGCTGACAAAGGCAACTGCGGACAAAGAACAAATCGCGCTTTGGGGATATGCTCCAGACGGGAGGGTGCAGAAGCGAACCCCACGCCTTGGTGCCTCTTGCCCAGTTGGCCAAGCTCGATCAACTCAGCCTTGCCTTTGCCTCGGCTCTTCGGAGCAGAAGAGACTTCGACAACTTCCTTGCCCTTCCTCTTGGAAGGAACTGCACCCTTCTTCGAACTACCAGAAGAAGCCATTTGACCGATCAAGAGGAAATGAAGAAAGAGAGATTGGAAGCAAAGGCTCTGGACTTCGAAAAATTTTGAAAGCGTGAGGCAAAAATGACAACGAGAAAAAACTAATATACCCAGGGTAAACCGGCGCACAAATCGAGAAGAGACGTGTCTTCACCATATCAAATCGTGTGTTTTTGTAGGTATACGTGGCATCCATCCGTAGCAAACGCAAAACCAGGCGAACAGTCGGGACCAGACGAAGCGTCAGACCACCGGTCCAGACAAGCCACCGGTCCAAGCAAACCACCAGTCCGAGTGAACCAGACCACCAGTTCAAAACTGCATTCAGGCAAAACCGAAGATTCGAAGCAGAAAAAATCGAACTCCATCAATATTCAAGACTGTCGAAGATCAAAGGAGGAGAACAAGCTATACCACTTCTTCAAAAATACAGGTTCAAGACTTAGACTTGACCGGCTGATTTTAACCGATCGGCCAAACTTGACCGATCGGTCAAAATCAACCGATCGGTCGATTTTCTACTGGATCTGGCAAAAAACTAAGGTTTTTTGCCAATCACCCAAACCTTGACCGGCTGATTTTAACCGATCGGTCAAACTTGACCGATCGGTCAAAATCAACCGATCGGTCGATTTTCTACTGGATCTGGCAAAAAACTAAGGTTTTTTGCCGATCACCCAAACCTTGACCGGCTGATTTTAACCGATCGGTCAAACTTGATCGATCGGTCAAAATCAATCGATCGGTCGATTTTCTACTGGATCTGGCAAAAAACTAAGGTTTTTTTGCCGATCACCCAAACCTTGACCGGCTGATTTTAACCGATCGGTCAAACTTGACCGATCGGTCAAAATCAACCGATCGGTCGATTTTCTACTGGATCTGGCAAAAAACTAAGGTTTTTTGCCGATCACCCAAACCTTGACCGGCTGATTTTAACCGATCGGTCAAACTTGACCGATCGGTCAAAATCAACCGATCGGTCGATTTTCTACTGGATCTGGCAAAAAACTAAGGTTTTTTGCCGATCACCCAAACCTTGACCGGCTGATTTTAACCAATCGGTCAAACTTGACCGATCGGTCAAATTCAACCGATCGGTCGATTTTCTACTAGATCTGGCAAAAAACTAAGGTTTTTTGCCGATCACCCAAACCTTGACCGGCTGATTTTAACCGATCGGTCAAACTTGACCGATCGGTCAAAATCAACCGATCGGTCGATTTTCTACTGGATCTGGCAAAAAACTAAAGTTTTTTACCGATCACCCAAACCTTGACCGGCTGATTTTAACCGATCGGTCAAACTTGACCGATCGGTCAAAATCAACCGATCGGTCGATTTTCTACTGGATCTGGCAAAAAACTTAGGTTTTTTGCCGATCACCCAAACCTTGACCGGCTGATTTTAACCGATCGGTCAAACTTGACCGATCGGTCAAAATCAACCGATCGGTCGATTTTCTACTGGATCTGGCAAAAAACTAAGGTTTTTTGCCGATCACCCAAACCTTGACCGGCTGATTTTAACCGATCGGTCAAACTTGACCGATCGGTCAAAATCAACCGATCGGTCGATTTTCTACTGGATCTGGCAAAAAACTAAGGTTTTTTGCCGATCACCCAAACCTTGACCGGCTGATTTTAACCGATCAGTCAAAATCAACCGATCGGTTGATTTTCTACTGGATCTGGCAAAAAACTAAGGTTTTTTGCCGATCACCCAAATCTTGACCGGCTGATTTTAACCGATCGGTCAAAATCAACCGATCGGTCGATTTTCTACTGGATCAGGCAAAAAACTTGTGTTTTTTGCCGATCACCCAAACCTTGACCAGTTGAAATCGACCGATCGGTCAAAATTGACCGATCAGTCAAATTTAACCGATCGGTCAAATTTGACCGATCGGTCAAATTTGACCGATCAGTCAAATTTTGGCCGATCAGTCAAAATTGACTGATCAGTCAAGTTTGACCGATCAGTCAAAATCAACCGATCGATCAATTTTCTACTAGATCGGTCAAAAAACTCTATTTTTTGACCGATCACTCCAACCTTGACCGGTTGAAATTCGACCGATCGGTCAAATTTGACCGATCAGTCAAATTTAACCGATCGGTCAAATTTGACCGATCGGTCAAAATTGACCGATCAGTCAAAATTGATCGATCAGTCAAAATTGACCGATCAGTCAAAATTGACCGATCAGTCTATGTTTTCGCTAACACTCGACAAAGCTCCTCTACATATATTACAGGGGGTCATTAGCTTTGCACCACGAATCCAAGCCAGCCAAGGTGGCCTCTTAGCTAACTTGGAGGGGGTAACTGTGGGTGCAAATTTTGGCAAGAAGTCTGCAAACAGCGAGACCCACCGGCCCTGCCTGGTGGGCCCCCCGAGTACCACAGCGGGACCCACCGGCCCTGCCTAGTGGGCCCCCGAGTACCACAGCGGGACCCACCGGCCCTGCCTGGTGGGCCTCCCGAAAACCACAGCGAGACCCACTGGCCCACCGGCCTTACCTGGAGGATCCCCATATACGACAGCAGAAAACCGCCATTTACCACCAGAGAATCCTATAAATAGCAGAGACTTCGAATATAAAAGGATCGAAATCCAAGATCGCAGATCGGATTTTCAAAACCTGAATCTCCAGAACTCAAACCAGAGCTCTGAAAACAGATCAGTGCCATCATCTGATATCTGTCTCAGAAACCTCTATCTCCTCTTACTCTCTACCTCATCTTGATCTTCTTTTTGTCTTTGAAGAGATCAAAGAGGCTTCAGTAACCCTTGGCCTGTCGAGGTTACTTCGAGAAAAGTGTTAGTGAATTCGGGTTGCTCCCTATAGCACGGAGACGTAGGCTTCGGCTGAACTCCGAGATCACTTCTCGTGTCAACACTCTCTCTGATTGCATCTCTCTGTTTACATATCAAAAGCTGCAACTCCAATCGATAGATCGAACAACGATCTCTTCGACTTCCACTCCAATCGATAGATCGAACAACGATCTCTTCGACTTCCACTTCAACTGACTGGTGCTGCGAAGTCTTCGGGTCGGCACGAAGATTTTCCCCCACAAAGCCCCCTCAAATATAGCATTGTCCCTCGTCGACGTCCCTGCGCACCAGTGTTTTACCGAAAAAGTGTCGGTTTCAAATGGGGCTGAAATTCGAAAAACACACTATTTTCAATACCGACACTTTTTGGCCTCTTCTAGCAGCCCCAAAAATGGGGTGTCGGCATCAACAAGCAGCCCCCCCTCGGTTTCGCACAAAAACCGAGTGGGGAAGGGGTGACGGCACACCATCAGCTACAACCACCCCTCGGTTTCGTCAGAAAACCAAGAGGGGGTGTGTGTCGGCATCAACAAGCAGCCCCCCCTCGGTTTCGCACAAAAATCGAGTGGGGAAGGGGTGACGGCACACCATCAGCTACAACCACCCCTCGGTTTTGTCAGAAAACCGAGAGGGGGTGTGTGTCGGCATCAACAAGCAGCCTCCCCTCAGTTTCGCAGAAAAACCAAGTGGGGAGGTGGTGACGGCACACCATCAGCACACTACTCGGTTTCATCAGAAAACCGAGAGGGGGTGTGTGTTGGCATCAACAAGCAGCCCCCCCTCGATTTCGCACAAAAACTGAGTGGGGAGGGGGTGACGGCACACCATCAGCTACAACCACCCCTCGGTTTCGTCAGAAAACCAAGAGGGGGTATGTGTCGACATCAACAAGCAGCCCCCCCTCGGTTTCGCAGAAAAACCAAGTGGGGAGGGTGCGACGGCACACCATCAGCAGCCCACCCCTCGGTTTCGACAGAAAACCGAGAGGGGGGGTGCTCGGCGCCATCCAAACTTATTAGTCAATCCAATTCAAGTGGCATTCGCATGCAAGGATCAGCCAAAGACGAAGAGTTATCTTCCATTGGGTTGGTTGAATAGCATCTCAACCTAACCTATTGAGTTGGCCGTACAAACTTCACAAGCAAAATTCCTCCTTCTTATCTAGGGGTGGACTCATGGTAACCGCCGCGTCATCACTAGGGCCCGACTGCAGTCCCTAGTGAATACAGTAACTAGGTGCAGTTGGGTGTCGAACAGAGACCGAGGAGTTACCGCGTATCGATGCCTCTTCAAGACGCACGTAGGACACTCGGCCAACGCGTTCTTTAGAGTCATCTCTTTATGAAGGTGATTACCGGAAAAGTTACTCATCAAGGTATATGATGTTTCGCGTCCACTTTGACCGGTTTTTCAGCGCCTACACAACGACACCTTATACACATTCATCTGACACGTGTATGAAAAGTTATCGCTGTCAGAGGTTTTCGAATGCCTTATCTCCGAAGCTGAGCAACGGAAAAGTTACTCGTCAAGGCGAACATTGTTTCACGTCCACTTTGACCGATTTTTCGATACCGAGACAGTGCTAGCTTACACGCATCGAGTCAACGATCCCATGAAAGGACACAGTAGCTGAAAGAATTTAGAGCCTTATCTTGGGATGACCGGATGGATATTCAGTGACACCGACTCCTCCACGCGAGCAGCCCGTGGCCTTTTCCACGCCATGCGATGCCGACTTCTTCACTCGAGCTACACATTATTTAATGCTGACTCCATCACGTGAGCGACCTTGGCCCTCTACACATTGTGTGACGCCGCCTTCTTCATGGGAGCGACCCGTGCGCTCTATCACGTCGTGCGATGCCGACTCCACCACGTGAGAGGTCCATGGCCCTCTACACGTTGTGTGACACCGAATTCTTCACACGAGCAACCTGTGTGCTCCATCACGCGTGCACAACCCTTGCTGGTGGAGATCCCAGAAAGAAAGAAAAAACAGAAGACGTCAGCATCCAAGAGATCAACCTCTGCACTGACGACGATGAGGAGGTGAGGATGTATGAGTACCTCTCGCCCGGGGTGGACTACTACTCCTTCACGCTTCGGTCAAGGTTTTGCCAGTGCTCGAGCGGGTTCGAGGTGGCCAGCCTGAAGATCGTAGAGGCCATCTACAAGGAATGCGTGCTGGTGATCATATTGGAGGGCTATATCCTGTCGTTCAGTGACGTGCTGCAGTGGGAGGAGTTCGACTCCCCAATGACCCAACAACAACACGTAGCATCCCGCCTCCACGAGTTCTCTCACCCACGTGCGAACGCCCATGCGCGGCGCACTTTCTCCCATCGCGCAACAACAGAGAAGAGAGGGGGGGGGGGTCCGCCCACCCTGTGCACCCTCATCGCATGAACGACACGAACAGAGAAAGAGGGAGCGGGGTCCGACCCAACCCTCGTATGCACCCGGCATGGTCGCGTAGCCGACACGAGCAGAGGAGAGAGGGGGGGAGGGGTCCGACCCCTCGCGTGCTCCCCTCGTCGCGCTGCAGACCCGACCGGGGCCCGCGCCCGAAGCTGCCGACCACCACCTCCGCTGCACCACAACCGCCTCCGCTCCGTCGCACGTCCTCCGCGACACCGGCGACGCACTGAGACCCCTGGCCCCGAGGGGAGAGGCCGTCGACGATGCCCCGAGGGGGAGGGGTCCGACCCCTCGCGTGCTCCCCTCGTCGTGCTGCAGACCCGGCCAGGGCCCGCGCCCAAAGCCGCCGACCACCACCTCCGCTGCACCACAACCGCCTCTGCTCCGTCTGCCGCTGGACCTCAGCCTGCAGCCGCCTGCGCCCACACCGGCTACCACCGGCGCCCGCTGCGACTCGGCCGCCTTTGCGCACCCACTGCAACCCAGCCTCGACCTCGTAGGCGCCCGGCCTCTGTGTCGTCGCCGCCGATGTTGTTGTGCCTGCGCCAACAAAAAAAAAACAGAGAAGGAAAGAGAGAGAGAGAGAAAGGAAAGACAGAGAGAGAGAGAGGGACATCCGATCTCCCATTTGAGTCAAAGCCAAAGAATGGAAAGAGAGAGAGAGAAAGGAAAGACAGAGAGAGAGAGGGACGTCCGATCTCCCATTTGAGTCAAAGCCAAAGAATGGAAAGAGAGAGAGAGAAAGGAAAGAGAGAGAGAGCGACGTTTGCTCCTCATGCGAGTCAAAGCCAAAGAAAGGAAAAAAAAGAAAAAGAAAAGCTATTCTCTCACCAAAAGGGTCTCGGTACCCTCTCGGTATCCTCTCGGTACCCCCTCGGTATCCTCTCGGTATCCACTCGGTCGGAAAACACACTGCTTTTTCGAAAACACCCCCTTGCAAAACCGAGACTTTTTGGCTTGCACCAAAAGGGTCTCGGTACCCTCTTGGTATCCTCTCGGTACCCCCTCGGTATCCTCTCGGTATCCACTCGGTCAGAAAACACACTGCTTTTTCGGAAACGCCTCCTTGAAAAACCGAGACTTTTTGGCTCGCGCCAAAAGGGTCTCGGCATCGGCAGAAGGAGACTCTGCTAATACGAACCGCGGCACCGACGGCCCTTGCCAACCATGCCAGGATCCTAAAGCATTGCACCCTGGAATCCCAGCCGACCCAGGGGGTCCTGACCCGACTGGGAGGAGGTAACTGTGGGTGCAAAAATTGTACCGGACCGGATCAGAGTGACATGGGCCCGCGCAACGGCCCAAGTGGGTAAGCCCGCCCGGGTTCATGGGCCCACTCTACGGGGCTCGCAGATCAAGCCCTCCCCCTTATTGGGCCCGAACAATGGCCCAATAAGGGCCTAGCAAGGAGGCCCAGAACCAGTACCACATCATCAGCGCCAAGTCATCACTGCCATATTGGGCACGTGCCTACGCTATAAAAGGACCCCCAAGGCATCCAGGAAGGGGGTTGGTCATTCGATCAGAAGAAGAGGGATTCCAGATCCAGAGCTAGAGCCCTCCATTCTTCCTCTTGAACTCTTCTAATTGCTCCGTGCAAACACATTGTAAGAAGCTTCTCTCGGCCTGTCGAGAGAACGCTCAACCCTCATTTACTCAAATTATAGTGAAGATCAGGTGGCACCTCTCGCCCGGAGACGTAGGTCGTAAGACTGAACTCCGTCACCAATCCTTGTGTCATCACTCTCTACTCTCTCTATCTACTCTCCCAACTCTCTAACTCTACAAACCATCAACATTCAATCAAGGCTGTGGGGCGGGGTTCCCGATCAAAGCGGCTCGGAAATTTCCCCCCACATCTATCACGTACTCTCTCTTTCCATCTTTCTAGTTAGTGTGCTCCCTTTTATTATTTATCTCCCATATTGTCTCTTTCCTAATCTTTCATTATCCATTTCCTCTCTCTTTCCATCCTTATCCCTATTTCTCTCTCCTCTTCCCTTCTTTGGTCGTTCCTCATCAATAGTGTCCCCCCCCCTCTTGTTCCCTTCTGTCATTAGGATTCTCTTCTTATTTCTCTCTATTTTTTCTATTTTATCTGCTATATATTCTCTCCCTATCTTATCTCTATCTTCCTTTTTTTTTCCTCTTCCCTTCTTTATCCTTCTTTTCTCTCTATCCTCGCCCTAGTATTTTCTTCTCTCCCTCCAAGGAGGGTGGCACCCCTCTCACTCTTCTCTCATTTCTTTTTGTATTCTCTCTCCTATCTTAAATTAGTGGAGCCCCCATAATCTCTATTTGGTCGGCCCTTATTTCTTTCCCTTTTTTTTATTGATTTTTAACCCTTATCACTTTGGTTCTCTCTCTTACACTCCTATAACATCTTTCTCGATCTCTCTCATACTTCTATACCCTCTCTCACTCCTACTTCTCTCTTTTCACCCCCTCTCTCTCTCTCTCTCTCTCTATATATATATATATATATATATATATATATATATATATATATATATATATATATATATATATATATATATATATATATATATATATATATATATATATATATATATATATATATATCTTCTTTCCAGACTCTCTCATTCCTTCTCTTCCTAAAAGGTGGTGCAAAGCTCTTAGTTATACACACAATTCTGGAGGGGCCATCATCTAGGATGGAGGCCGAAAGACTCACATTCAGCATCCGTGACTATCATTACTCAGATTTTGTTGTACTTTTGTTAATGGAATTTTCTAGCACTAAAGTTTTTACGACTATTTCTACAAACATGTGCAACTAAACCCTAAAGTTATGAGTGATGCCTACTAGTTCATTATGTTCATCTTTGATTATTCGTAAAGGCTCTAATTTTCTATAATTGAATCTTATGGCGCATGATACTATTTACTGATGAATGTTACTTGCTTATAAATTAATTTGATTTTATATCGACTCTGGGCATATGGATTGCTTTTGAATCTCTATAGCATGATCACACTTAACATGTCCCTTTTTTTTTCATAATTTTCAATTTAATTTATGAAGTATCATGGATGCATATCTGTAGAAATTAGTATATGTGTATCAAATCATTTGATTTCATATCGACTCCGAGCACATGTATAGGGCTTAAGAACCCCTTTCGCATGTACTAGAGCTTTTATTCGCTACTATCCTAATACATGTAAGTTGTTAGATGATCCAAAGAGAGCAGGATGAATTTCTAAGTTGATCCCCAAAGCCTTAGCCCTTCTCACTCATAAATCGCTCCCTTTTTTATTTTAAAATTTTAATCACTCTTCACATGCTTCATTCTCAATGGAAAACCTTGATTTGCATTCTTTTAGCCTTGATTTCATCTCACTTGTTCTTGTGGATCAACCTCGAATTATCAAAATTTATTACTTTACTACACACCCTATACTTGGGGTCAGATTGCACTTTATAGTTTTTTAACTAGAACTACTTTAAGTTGTAGCACCTACCCTAAAGAGCATCTGTCCTATCCTCGTTTATTAATTGGACCAACCAATTCCATATATTGGCGGTGTGATATCCCTAGTCCTCGTGGAGCCTCCTTGCCATGAGGATGCGCCACCTGATTCAGCCCTCTTCCTCTCCCTCTAGGTTTGAGTATTGTTAACCTCGTTGGACAACGAACCACTGTGTGCCCACCCGTTTGCAGTAGTAGCACAAAATCATGTTCTTGCATACGTCAATCTTGTGGCCTCACTCACTGCAACGAAGTAGGAACCAAAAAAGTTGGGGCATCGCTCAAAAAATCTAGGCTTTGGGGGTGGAGGAGGCGAACGAGTTAAATAGCTATGGCGAAGGAGCGGTAAGTTTATAGGGAGCTGTGTTTGCCTTGGGAAGTGGGAGGAAGATGAATAGGGAAGATGATGAGATAGAGGATTTGATGGATGACATCATTGGGAAGGATTCAAGTCTCAAGAGACTAACCTTAGGGGCCTGTTTGTATTCGGGCAATAAGCTAACTAAGAAAGTAAATCGGGTAAAAAATTTACTTTGCCGCTGTTTGGATTCAAAAAGTTATAATAAAGTGAATGGTTGGAGATTGACTAGTAGTCAAAAAGTTTTACTTTTAAAAAAACAAGTGTAATTTTTGATTTACTATTAGAAGAAGCAATCTCTTTGTTGCATTCTTCTAAGGGAATGGGTCCTCATGGGATCAATCGCATTTCGTAGGAATAAAGAAAGAAGTTTCTTCAAAATCTCGAGCAGAACTTGAGAACGAATGGAAACCATAACAGAAATAGGTAGTTCATAGAGGTCTCTAGTCTATTTTCATGTTCCGCTCTCTCCACAATATCCTACGGCAGCCTCTCTTGTCAGTTTACTTAGCTGATGAGAGAGAAAGGCTTCGACGTAGTCCGGTGTCCCATATAGAAAGTCCTTTTTCTGGTATGCCGCTCTGCAAGCAAGGAGTGCCATACACGAGCGAAGCGAAAACTAAGCAAGGGGAGTTCCGTCATTCTATGGAAAGCATGTGAAATCCTTTTCTTGTATCGAACATACTGTGGGTGCAAATTTTGGCAGAAGTTTACCAACTACCGCGGGACCCACCGGCTCTGCCTGGTGGGACCACGAAGACTACCGCGGGACCCACCGGCCCTGCCTGGTGGGACCACGAAGACTACCACGGGACCCACCGGCCCTGCCTGGTGGGACCACGAAGACTACCACGGGACCCACCGGCCCTGCCTGGTGGGACCACGAAGACTACCACGGGACCCACCAGCCCTGCCTGGTGGGCCCACGAGGACCACCGCGGGACCCATCGGCCCCGTCCGATAGGCCCAAGAGCCTGTGGAATCCCCCAGAAGACGGTAGCGGGGCCCGCTAGCTTTACCTGGAGAATCCCAGATACGACAGCAGAAAACCGCCATTTGCCCCGGAATTCCTCCCCGGGAATCCTATAAATAGCAGAGCCTTTGAATGTAAAAGGATCGAACTCTCAGTTTTAAAACCAGAGCTCTGAGATTTCCAACTTCCCATCTACCATCTCTCTTTGATCTTCTTCTCTCCTTCGAAGAGATCAGAGTGTTTCTAGTGATACTCGGCCTGTCGAGATCACTTCGACATAAGTGTTAGTGAATTCGGGTTGCTCCCTATAGCACGGAGACGTAGGCTTCGGCCGAACTCCGAGATCACATCTCGTGTCAACAATCTCTCTGATTGCATCTCTCTGTTTACATATCAAAGGCTTCAACTTCAATCAACAGATCGACTAACGATCTCCGACGTCAACTTCAACTCCAATTGACTGGTGCTGCGAGAATCTTCGGGTCGGCACGAAGATTTTCCCCCACAGTTTGGCGCCGTCTGTGGGATCCGATCAAAAAGTCCAACTCTCCGTTACTACTTGATCGGTTGAACCTACAACTGATCTTGATAGTCAAACTTCCTCGCCCTCTCGGTTGATCATACAACTGAACGGCACTCTCGTTGCACCTTTCGCTTTCTAAATGGCGAGGACAAAACATCAAGGTCAACCAGAAGGAAGTAACACTCAACAACAAGCTCGTCCTGAGACTCGTTCAATGAGTCAAAGGCTCAACTTCGGACAGCCCCTTGCTGTTCCTGAGATGGGGGTTCGCTCAGGGAGTGGGAGATCTGTCGATCGACCTATTGCCCATCCTGCACGACAATCGGTTGGGCAAACTGCCCCCACTCCTGTTGAAGACCCTCCATCGACCTATCAAATCTCTGCGGTCGACTTCCAGCTACTCCAATTGGCGAAGCAAAACGCCACCCTCACCGCCGAGAGGGATGCTCTTAAGAAGGCAGCTTCTGAGGCTGGGATTGCTCTTCCTAACCCCTCTACAAGTGAGAGGGTCGATCTTCCTCGACATTCAATTCACTCCGAACAACGAAGGTCAATGGGCACTGCTGCCCTCGAGAGGATCCAACGCGACCCAACTCCCTCTGCTGCCCCCTGGAAGCAGAGTGTGTGGGATCGCCTTGACAATGAGTCTTCCCAATCGTCTTTTGGCCGCAACTGCGACAAGAGGGCACCTTCAAAGCTTAATATACCAAGGAAGCACCAAATGAAAAGCGCTCCTTCAAAGAGTAGAGTCTCCCCTTCCATTCCACTTCAACGTGGGCTTGGATCGGACCTCCGACATAGACTTCAACCGGCAAATACTTCAGTGCCTGAGCAAGACCTTGCGATCTTGCCTCTTGACCCATCTCTAGGTCGAGGACATGGTCGTAGGGATGGATATTCCTCTGTCGGGCCTCTACATCGAAGCCTCTTCGAGTCAACATTTCCAAGGGGATGGAGAACTCCTATCCTCCCCAAATTCAACTGCATCAGAGGAGATCCTACTCTCCACATCCTCGCCTTCAAGCAAGCCTTAACGCCGCATGAAGAAGAAAATAACGCGCTCTGCCGCACCTTCGCAGGAAGTCTCGATGAGCCGTCGCTCGACTGGTATCACAATCTCCGAGCTGGGTCCATCACCCAGTTCGATGTTTTGGCTAAACTCTTTGTGCAGCATTATCAGCTCAATCTGAAGCCCGAGAAGAAGCTTGACTCTCTCTATCGGCTAAGGATGGGTGCTGACGAGACTCTCCGAAGTTTCACTAGGAGATTTCGTAACGAGCATGCTGCCCTCTCTGGAAGACATCTGGACGATGAAGCCATCATGTTGGCTTTCCAGAACGCTCTCCGCTTCGATCTACACATCTACAACGACTTCATCCGCAATCCCCCTCCTTCTCTGGGTGCAATGTTTGATCGAATCCAGAGAGAGATCGAGGTGGAAGACGATCAAGTCGCTCGGAAAGGGCGAGAAACGAAGAGAAAGCCTGCTGAAAGAGAAACTCCAAAGTATGCTGCAAAAGCCCACAATACTGAGGCAGCAGCCCCTCCAGCCAATAAGCGGTCAAGAAATGATGGACGTCGATCTCCTCCAAACAAGACCACTTTCACTGAGTGGAATTTACCAATCGAGCAAATCCTCGATCGCATTCAGCACGAAGAGTTCCTCCGATGGCCTAATCCACTGCAGCCCGACACCAGGTTCACTGCAGATAAAACAGTCTACTGTGATTTCCATCGTAGTCATGGGCATTCTACCGATCAATGCCACCGACTAAAGTATCATTTGGAAGATCTGCTACGTATAGGACATCTCCAAGAATTTGTCAAAGGCGGGCAAGATCATTCCGTCAAGCATCGACAGTGAAGATCTCCCTTGAGATTGAAAGATCTGGGGGTTAGAGATGATCAACTTTCAAGCAACTATTCGTATTGCCAGAAAACACAGCAGCAGGAAATCAGGAGAAAGCAAAGGATCCTATCAATTGCCACGAACTTGGAAAGCTAGACATTTCAAAATGCTCTATCCTCGATCTAAATTCCAAGCTGGATAAAGATTGCTTTCAAATGTTCATCTTATCGATTCAAATTCTGGAGCAGTTTCAAGCTATCAGCATTCAAATTACCAGGTCGTTTAACAAGTTTGGGTGATTGAGTTGCGACTCAACCCCTTACACGCAAATGTTAAACGGTTTCGGGTTGTGCTACAACACAACCTTCAAGTCACTGGTCATTTAACGAGTTTGGGAGTTCGTGTTGCGACACTACCCCTTACGTGCAAACGTTAAATGACTTTCAATTTCAAATATCGTCTAACAAGTTTGGGTGCTTGAGTTGCGACTCAACCCCTCACATACAAATGTTAACGATTTCAAGTTGTGCTACAACACAACCTTCAATTTCAATATCGTCTAACAAGTTTGGGTGCTTGAGTTGCGACTCAACCCCTCACGTACAAATGTTAACGATTTCAAGTCGTGCTCCAACAAAGTTCAATTTTCAAGTTATTCAACAGTTTGGGTGATCGAGTTGCGACTCATCCCTTTGCATTCAAGTGTGTATATGTATTCAAATATTTCAATGCTATCCAGAACAGGACATTCAATGACATTCAACTCAAGACATTCAATTTCAAGCACCAGAAATATATCTTCTATTATCAAAAATTGGTCAAGTACAATGTCGAGCTGCTACATATCAAAAGTTTACAAGTGTAAACAACAAAGAAAAAGGCAAAAACACATCAGGGCTTGGCTACGCTTGGAGCGCGCGACTTCTCCCCTTCAGATTCGCCACGAGCCTTGCTCGCAACCGAAGCTTTCGAGGATCGGATACTGCTGACATGTGCCCTGAGTGCCTCTGCCGCTTTCTCGGCCGTTTCTTTGTAACTCTTGCATTCAGACAATGCATGCTCCATTGCCTTCTTGGAAGTCTCTTCCCTGGCAGTAAAAGCAGCATGTTGAGTAGCAAGTCGTTCTTTCAGCTCCTTGATCTCGTTGGTGCGACCGCAGGACACGTCCTCAACCTTGACGATCCGATTCTTCAAGGACTCGAGTTCGTGACTCTGCGCCTCGCAACGGTCCTGCAGCCCCTTGATCTCCAGCTTCCCCTTGCGAAGATCCTCAATCTTGGTCTTGAGAGATGTCTTCTTCGAAGTCAGGAGCTCTCTCAGCTCATCTCTCTCCGTGCTCACAGCCTTAAGTTCGGCTGTCAAACGGGACACCTCAGATGCGGCCTCACGTTCTCTTGCCTTCCTGGAGAGCTTGCTTGCGATTCTCAAACAGGCTGAGTTCTGCAAATGGACAGAGTTAGAATTATTCTGAAGAATCAACTCGAACAATTGATCAAAGCATATGCACATACCACAACTTCAAGCCGATCGAAGGCTTCTTCAAAAGTAGCTTCCGGAAGATTGCAAAGCTTCCGGATCGCGTTGGTAGGATGGTTGATGTCAACATCACCCAAACTCCTTATTTTCTGAGCCGGGCCAGCAGGAGTACCTACAATCCATGCAATAGTTCAAAGTGTTATAAGTATTTTCAAGCTTCAAAGACAAAGCAGTCAATCAAAGCAAATTAGTACAGATACCTGAAGCCTCGACCTGAGGAGCCTTTCCCTTCCCACGGTCGGAGCTCTTACCCTTGGGGGTCGATTTCTCCTTGATAGGGGTTGACTCTGGCAAGGGTTGGGGGGTAGCATCACCCACCTGGCTTCCTCTCTCCAAGTGAGCAGGAGAGGGAACATCCCGAGGAGGTGACGCATCCTTTTCTCCCTGATGCTCGTCTGGCTGACCGAGCCCTGCCACCATGGCTGCTACCTCCTCAGCCAGAGATCGTGAAGGGGGTTGGGGTTGTTCAACCTCCACACCCCCACTTGTAGTTGGCCCTCCCAGACGGGGAACCTCGGGAGGTATCTGATCGAGGGGTGTAGGGTTGCTTCCAACCCCACCGCTCCCCGATATCCTGATCTTGAAGCGCAGAGGATTCTTTTTCAGCTCCCCGAAGTCGTAGGTGGGAATCACTCTAGGGCCATCGCTCGTTGCGTCCATTACCCTCTCCATCCTGCGAGCTTTTTCTTCGTCTATAAGGATCGGCTGCGAGTCCTCATCATCAGCTCCACCAGTGGGGGTGGGAGGAACAATGGGGGTGGGAGGAATTTCTTCCTCACCACCCCCATGTCCTTCGGCACCACCAGTGGGGGGGGGAGGAATTTCTTCCTCGCCACCCCCATGACTGCCATCATCATCTTCATCTTCATCTTCATCATCATCTTCTCCGTCTTCTTCCCCATCGCTGCCTGTGCCCTCATCCTCCTCATCTCCGCCCTCCTCCTCCCTCTCTACTTCCTCTTCTTCACCTTCATCCTTCTTTTTCCCTTCATCCTCCTCCTATTTGATGGGGATTTTTCTCTTCTTCTTCGCCGGACCCTTTGGATTTACCAGCTTCTCCTCCGAGGGCAAGCTGCGCCTGGCTCCATAAGTTTTCTTCTCAAACCGAAGCTTTCTAACAATTTTTCCAGACTGGAGGTCCTCCTCATAGTCTGAGTAGATAACTTCATTATCTTCATAGCGAAGCTTCGATCGATGGAGAAGGTTGGCCTTGCCATGCCGAACCGGGCAGTTCGAGAACTGCTTCCAAGATCGAGTCCCGCAGGTCAACTCCAGAAAGAGATTATCGACAGCCCCCACCTGTTCCGGAGGCCACGCAAGAGCTCCTCCTGTACAGAACATGTCTGTCTCTTCTTGCACCTTGTACCGAGGAACCTCAGGAACTGACATTGGAGTCCAAGCACCAGACACCGACAGCGGCCAGTCCGTGTAAAGTTTGTCGGAACCAATGGTATCGATGATCGGGCGGAGGGCAGAGACACCCGTCAAATAATAGAATGGGCTATCCTTCCTCCAGGCCCATCGGTAGTGGTAGAAGAAATATCCCATCTCTATCCGAGCTTCTTCACCTTCGGGAAGGCTGGAATAGCATTTCCTCAGCTCCTCCTGGAAGTCCGACTCTACGCGACAGAAAGCATAGATGATCCTCCAGGAGTTTCCAGTCACCTGCCCGGGGCAGAGACCAGAAATGTTCAATAACCTCGCAGCGAAGGGAGGCAGTGGAAGGCGCAGTCCGCAGTTAAGCTGGCCGATCGTGACGATAGTTCCCATCAATTGCTCCTTGCTCGCGTACTTGACAAAGCTTGTCCGCCTGTCAATACCAAAAGCTGACAGAATTCCTGGAAGCGCTGGCTGGGCCTTCCCCTCAGTGAAACATGCTAACAGCTTCTGCAGTTTCTCCCTCTTCACATCTGTGAGTTTGCCCCCCGTGTTGTACCCAAATTCTGGTTCCACCGATAGAGGTAGCTGAGGGTGGAGGACGAACTTTGCCTTAGGAATCTGCTCTGGCCTTGACGGTGCAGAAGCGAATCCCACTCCTTGGTGCCTCTTACCCAGTTGGCCAAGCTCTATCAACTCAGCCTTGCCTTTGCCACGGCCCTTCGGGACAGATGTTTCTTCAGCGATTTCCTTCCCCTTCCTCTTGGATGGAACCGAGACCTTCTTCGAACTACCGGAGGAGGCCATTCGATCGATCGAAAGGGAACAGAGAAAGGGAGATCGGAAGCAAAGGCTCTGGACTTCAAAAAAATTCTGAAAGCGTGAGGCAAAAATGACAGCCAGTAAAACTTATATACCCAGGGTAAAACAGGTACGCAAATCGAGAAGACACGTGTCTTCACCATATCAAATCGTGTGTTTTTGCAGGAACACGTGGCATCCATCCACAGCAAGCGCAAAATCAGGCGAACCGTCGGACCAGACGAAACGTCGGACCCCCGGTCCACGTGAACCAAACGGTCCAAGCGAGCCACCGGTCTGAGTAAACCAGACCGCCGGTCAAAAGCCTCATTCAAACCAACCAAAGACTCAAAACAGGAAAGATCAAACTCCATCAATGATCAAAACTCTGCCAGAAGATCGAAGAATGGAACAGTTATGAAACCCTCTCTAAGGGCAGGTTCAAAACTTTCAACTAATCTTTTAAATTTCTACTGGATCTGGCAAAAAACCAAGGTTTTTTGCCGATCACTCGAACCTTGATCGGATAATTTTTACCGATCGGACAAACTTGTCCGATCGGCAAAAATCATTTGATCGGTCAAATTTCTACTAGATCTGGCAAAAAACCAAGGTTTTTTGCCGATCACTCGAACCTTGACCGGATAATTTTTTACCGATCGGACAAACTTATCCGATCGGCAAAAATCATTCGATCGGTCAAATTTCTACTGGATCTGGCAAAAAACCAAGGTTTTTTGCCGATCACTCGAACCTTGACCGGATAATTTTTACCGATCGGACAAACTTGTCCGATCGGCAAAAATCCTTCGATCGGTCAAATTTCTACTGGATCTGGCAAAAAACCAAGGTTTTTTGCCGATCACTCGAACCTTGACCGGATAATTTTTACCGATCGGACAAACTTGTCCGATCGGCAAAAATCATTTGATCGGTCAAATTTCTACTAGATCTGGCAAAAAACCAAGGTTTTTTGCCGATCACTCGAACCTTGACCGGATAATTTTTTACCGATCGGACAAACTTGTCCGATCGGCAAAAATCATTCGATCGGTCAAATTTCTACTGGATCTGGCAAAAAACCAAGGTTTTTTGCCGATCACTCAAACCTTGACCGGATAATTTTTACCGATCGGACTAACTTGTCCGATCGGCAAAAATCCTTCGATCGATCAAATTTCTACTGGATCTGGCAAAAAACCAAGGTTTTTTGCCGATCACTCGAACCTTGACCGGATAATTTTTACCGATCGGACAAACTTGTCCGATCGGCAAAAATCCTTCGATCGGTCAAATTTCTACTGGATCTGGCAAAAAACCAAGGTTTTTTGCCGATCACTCGAACCTTGACCGGATAATTTTTTACCGATCGGACAAACTTGTCCGATCGGCAAAAATCATTCGATCGGTCAAATTTCTACTGGATCTGGCAAAAAACCAAGGTTTTTTGCCGATCACTCGAACCTTGACCGGATAATTTTTACCGATCGGACAAACTTGTCCGATCGGCAAAAATCCTTCGATCGGTCAAATTTCTACTGGATCTGGCAAAAAACCAAGGTTTTTTGCCGATCACTCGAACCTTGACCGGATAATTTTTACCGATCGGACAAACTTGTCCGATCAGCAAAAATCCTTCGATCGGTTAAATTTCTACTGGATCTGGCAAAAAACCAAGGTTTTTTGCCGATCACTCGAACCTTGACCGGATAATTTTTTACCGATCGGACAAACTTGTCCGATCGGCAAAAATCATTCGATCGGTCAAATTTCTACTGGATCTGGCAAAAAACCAAGGTTTTTTGCCGATCACTCGAACCTTGACCGGATAATTTTTACCGATCGGACAAACTTGTCCGATCGGCAAAAATCCTTCGATCGGTCAAATTTCTACTGGATCTGGCAAAAAACCAAGGTTTTTTGCCGATCACTCGAACCTTGACCGGATAATTTTTACCGATCGGACAAACTTGTCCGATCGGCAAAAATCCTTCGATCGGTCAAATTTCTACTGGATCTGGCAAAAAACCAAGGTTTTTTGCCGATCACTCGAACCTTGACCGGATAATTTTTACCGATCGGACAAACTTGTCCGATCAGCAAAAATCCTTCGATCGGTCAAATTTCTACTGGATCTGGCAAAAAACCAAGGTTTTTTGCCGATCACTCGAACCTTGATCGGATAATTTTTTACCGATCGGACAAACTTGTCCGATCGGCAAAAATCATTCGATCGGTCAAATTTCTACTGGATCTGGCAAAAAACCAAGGTTTTTTGCCGATCACTCGAACCTTGACCGGATAATTTTTACCGATCGGACAAACTTGTCCGATCGGCAAAAATCCTTCGATCGATCAAATTTCTACTGGATCTGGCAAAAAACCAAGGTTTTTTGCCGATCACTCGAACCTTGACCGGATAATTTTTACCGATCGGACAAACTTGTCCGATCGGCAAAAATCATTTGATCGGTCAAATTTCAACCGATCGGTCAAATTTCCTACTGGATCGGTCAAAAAACCATGCTTTTTGACCGATCACCCTATTCTTGACCGGTTGAATTTTGACCGATCGGTCAAAATTTGACCGATCGGTCAAAAATTAACCGATCGGTCAAATTTCAACCGATCGGTCAAATTTCCTACTGGATCGGTCAAAAAACCCTGTTTTTTGACCGATCACCCGATTCTTGACCGGTTGAATTTTGACCGATCGGTCAAAATTTGACCGATCGGTCAAAATTGACCGATCGGTCAAAATTGATCGATCGGTCAAAATTGACCGATCAATCAAAATTGACCGGTCAGTCCTTTTTTGTGCTAACACTCGACAAGCTTCTTCATGCCTTTTGCGACAGGGGGTTGCTATTTTTTGCACCAAATCCAAGCCAGCCAGAACGAACTCTAGCTAACTTGGAGGGGGTAACTGTGGGTGCAAATTTTGGCAGAAGTTTACCAACTACCGCGGGACCCACCGGCCCTGCCTGGTGGGACCATGAAGACTACCGCGGGACCCACCGGCCCTGCCTGGTGGGACCACGAAGACTACCACGGGACCCACCGGCCCTGCCTGGTGGGACCACGAAGACTACCACGGGACCCACCGGCCCTGCCTGGTGGGACCACGAAGACTACCACGGGACCCACCAACCCTTCCTGGTGGGCCCACGAGGACCACCGCGGGACCCATCGGCCCCGTCCGATAGGCCCAAGAGCCTGTGGAATCCCCCAGAAGACGGTAGCGGGGCCCGCTAGCTTTACCTGGAGAATCCCAGATACGACAGCAGAAAACCGCCATTTGCCCCGGAATTCCTCCCCGGGAATCCTATAAATAGCAGAGCCTTCGAATGTAAAAGGATCGAACTCTCAGTTTTAAAACCAGAGCTCTGAGATTTCCAACTTCCCATCTACCATCTCTCTTTGATCTTCTTCTCTCCTTCGAAGAGATCAGAGTGTTTCTAGTGATACTCGGCCTGTCGAGATCACTTCGACATAAGTGTTAGTGAATTCGGGTTGCTCCCTATAGCACGGAGACGTAGGCTTCGGCCGAACTCCGAGATCACATCTCGTGTCAACAATCTCTCTGATTGCATCTCTCTGTTTACATATCAAAGGCTTCAACTTCAATCAACAGATCGACCAACGATCTCCGACGTCAACTTCAACTCCAATTGACTGGTGCTGCGAGAATCTTCGGGTCGGCACGAAGATTTTCCCCCACACATACATCCATGTCTTTCTTGTTCCACTTGCAAGGCTCTGTTGACCATGCCACGTTAGCCAACGATACAATCGAGAGAGCATCACATGATGGATTCGACTATTTGGGGAGCAACATGTGGCGTTTCCAGTTTCAACAGCCATGATCTATGGGCCACGGGCTGAGCCAGGGGGATGCCACCACGTACTACCTACCGCCGCAGCCCCATTGCCTCCCCATCGGCCTTGCACCGCCACTGCCGGCCACCACCCCCGTCGGCCGCTACCCACTGTCGCCCATCTGCTACCAATCGACGTCGTGCGGCTAGCAAACGCTACGAGTGGTAACCGACAATGCGGCGGCGGGCGACCAATAGTTGGTGAGGGTGGTGGTTGGCGGCGGGTGGTGGACGGTGGCCGACGGGGCGATAATAGGTTCTCGATGCCTGTGGGGGGTGGTGGACGATGGTGGCGGCAAGCAACCGGTAGATTTAATTTCTGATTTACTTTACTGGCCAATCCAAACATTCTTCTAGAAGTAATGGTTTACTTTACTGGTCAATAGAAACAACAAGACGGAAATCAGATTTACTAATCGATCTGGGAGATTTACTAGCCCATATCCGATTTACTAGTCTTTACTTTGTGGGTCCGAAAAACAAACATGCCCTAGGGGAATCGGATGAGCCTGTACCACACACTTTTCCCTCGAGAGCGAGCGAGATCTCCCATGCCTAGAGATGGACCTCGAAGGCCAAGAATCATCATCATTGCATCTGCCGTCGCAATACTCGAAAACCATACCTTGGAGGCCAGTGATCCCCTCCATCTCTTTCTCCTTGTTTTATGGCATGTTCTCCCTCCATGTACATCACGAAGAGTCCCACTTTGGGTTCGTTTTCCAAATCTTCCAGAGGAGTTGTGGTCATGGGAACTTCTTTGTCGAATGGGAAGTGTAATTGGTCACCCTGTCACTATGGACAAGCCAACTGCTGCTGCAATGGCTAGGAATGAAGGGGGTCGCTTTAGCTTTGCTCGTATTTGTGTAGAGGTTAACATTGAGAGTGAACTTCGGAATAAGGTTGGTGCCTACAATGACAAAGGTAATTTTCTTTCAATGCAAAAAAATTGTGTATGACTGGAAGCCTTCTCGTTGTGAGATGTGTCGTCGGTTTGGCCATAGTAATGGGGCTTGCGTTGCTCGTCCGAATGGGGTTTTACCTATGGCGAAGAGTTGGTGGCCTATAGGTCAATTGCTTAGTCTGGCAGATGTGGGGTTGGTAGCGCAAGGTGATAACTCAAGCGTTGTAGATGCTTTTCCTTCTAACTTTTCGGGCGAGGAAGGATGGTACTCTACCAACGTGAGGAGGAAAAACACTAAGAAGGGCATCTTGCATCAAAATAACGCGAAGGTTCGCAACTCCGATTGGATCGATTGGATCGCCCTTTTCATTTTCTGTTTTGGAGGAGAATAATATTGTAATGGATGGGGCTAAATCTGATGATGCGGAAGAAGGTGCTGCTGTTGATGGGCTAATTACAGCGGGAGCTGGTGTCATGGTCGTAGAGGTTGTGGTTCATGCTGGCGACGCCGCTGGTGCTGGAAATGCTCATGCTGCAGAGAATTTTGGTGATGTTGCGACTGATGCTGGTGCTAAAACTGCTGATGTTGCAGAGGCTTTTGCTGATGTTACAGACTGTTGCTGGTGCTAAAACTGCTGATGTTGCAGAGGCTTCAAGTATGCTATTTTGGACAACCAAGGTGCTGAGGCTCATATTGGGGTTGCAAATCAACAAGAGCCTCTCGGACTTGCTATAGCTGCTGCAGTTTTTGACGGCAGTGAGTCGGTTGTGATTGATTCTGAGGCTACCGTGATGGAAGCTAATGCTGCGGATGCTATGGTGGGTATAGTTGATGCTGTAGCTGGTTCTGATGCTTTTTTTTTTTTTTTGTTGGGTATTTTGAAGGGGAGATCTCAACAGATCTCAGAAGGCACCATAGCCTGGTGCAAGCAGGAGGCACCACATGCCGGCGCAACCACAAACAGCCAAACGGCTGAACAAGAAACCACCACCATCAACCCCAAGGGGGAGGGGGGAGCACGCCGCACATCTGCGAATCCAACAGATAAAAGAGGCAAATGCCACCAAACCAACTACCCCGCCGACCTCCGGCGGCGATAGGAACCCTAGACTAAGACTAAGAAAAAGAAAGTAAGCCAACAGTGACTCAAAAAAACAACCATCACAAAAACCAGATCCACAGCCAGATCCGTCTTCCTCGGTGCAGGCGACGATGCTTATGCAACTGTAATTGCTGCAAAGACTGATGTTGTTACAGCAATTGCAGCTGAGGTTGATGCTTGTGTTGTGGGCTTTGTAGATGCGTGCGATGTGGCTGTGAATGTTGGTGAGGCCGCTGGAGTTATAGGTGGTGGAGATGGTGCCGTGGGCAAAGGTAAGGCTTGTAATACGTATTGTGCTGTTGTTGGGGAAGCTCCACCAACAGGGGGTGAGGGCTCAGATGGCCCATCAGTGGAGAGATCCTCCGTAAGGAAGAGGAAGGGTAAAAGCTATAGCTCCCGTGTACGAGTTCCTGCCCTTGAGCGTGCTTCTATGTCTCATTAGGAGCAGTCTTTGGAAGACATAGCCAGTCAAGGCTTTGAGCTAGAGTAGGAAGATGGAGATGTTCTTCCTCCCCCGGCTAGTGACTCTAACCCCTTTGCCGAGTTCATGGATGGTAAGTTGCCTCCTCATCTTGCCAAGTGTCCCTTCTTACTTACTAAGCTGAATCCAAGTCTTGAGGCCTCTTCTCGTATCAAGGAGTCTGTGCCTAAGGGTTCGTCTGACAGAGTAACCAGGAGTAAGGGGGCTAGCTAATTCATTTTTTTGCTTCTGGCTTTTGGCCACTTGTTTGGTCCATTTGGTTTACATGCAGTTCGAGTTTGCGGATAGCTACCATGTTGGTCTGCTACCTGCTTAGGTTGTTTTTGTGGGTCTCACTTACTCACTTTGAGTACGTCTTAGTTGTATCAGCTTGTTTTTTAAAAAAAAATATGTTTTTATGCATACAAAACAGGAAAATGAAGTTCGTACTCATAACTGCATATGGATTGCAGTGGTTAATTAAGAGTAATCCTAACGAATGTTGATTTCTACAAGATATGTTTGCCCTCCTTTAGAACTCACCGCTAGGGATGGCAATGGGACTGGCTAAATGTGAAACCTAACCCGACCCTATTAAGCTGAGTTTGGGATGGAACAAGTTGGGTTTAGGCGGGTTTGGGATTTACAAAGTAAAACCCTATTGAGATTAGGACAAGGTCGGAATTAGCCGACCCCGACCAGACCCGATTACATATATGATATTTTTTTTGCCATTTGATAATTTACTTGGATATAGGTTAATATCCTATTTCATGTTATACCAATACTATATTTAAGGATATAATACAACTCATGCATTTTGTTTATAAAATTTCTAGAACATATCTTATTTAACCTATCAATATATTCATGGTGTTTAAGTGATTGTAGACTTGTAGTAAGTTATATATTTTCATTGTAGTGCATCTGTTTAATTCATTCAATGTATATATATTTAACAAAAATATAGAAACTATTGTTTTATATTATAATGAATTTAGATCTCAATATGTTCATTGTTTCTTTTAACAAAAATAAGTTTAGTTTAAAATATAATCAACTAGTCTGGACTTGTCTAGCATAAACATAATTGGGAGCGGACGGGACAGATTTGAGTTTTTACTAGAGCTAGTGGGATGGGTTTGGGATTGATCATTCAAACCCGACACAGGTTTGGAATAAGGTATTCCTTAGTAGGAAACCCATCCCAAATCCAACCCGTTGCCATCCCTACTCACCGCCACATTTTGCTCAAAACAAGACATATAGACTTCACGTTTGTGTCTTATAGCAGTAAATTTTTCGTGTATATGCATATACTCTGATTTCTCCTATAGCCATGTTACAAGTAATGTAAGGTATATGAGTAGTGCACTTTTCTCACTCCTTGACTTCTGTTTTCTATAACTAAGATGTGACAATAAGTTCTATTGGTATATATATAATGATTTATCCATATGTAGAATACATGATACCACATAATCATTTTGATCAATTACCTCAGTGAAATTAGAACCTTCTTTGGGTTGATATCCTATCTATAATTTTTGGAATAATTAATTTATTTTTTTTAAGGGATCACCATAGTGGTCAGTACATCACATGTTTAGTGCTCCGACACAAGACTGACCAAGGATCGAAACTAGCCATGTGTGCGAGAGAAATGCCCAGATTTTTAGTAACACTAGATATAGGAAAGCCCGCCATCCAAACGAGAGGGACGCCCACCACTACAGAGTAGGAGGAAATATGTCGTAGCACTTATTCAAACCCGTGATCAAGGCAATTATCAGTCGGAGTTGCAGACAATAGATCCATCATTTTCATAATTTCTCTTTCTTGCAGGTCCATTCTTGTATTGATCGGTACCAACCAGAGCAGATGTCTCTAGGCACTTTGTTCATGTCGTCCCTTCATTCTTTTCACACTTTTACATAAAAACAAGGGGGAGTTGGTGAAAACTCCTTTTAAGGAGATGCTTTTAAGCCTACGGACTTTGAAATGTAGTGGACGAAATTATCCTCCAGAGCATTTCAAATTTTCTTTTGGTATGCCACCGAACCAATGAACCACCGAACGTCGCCGCCGCCGTCGCTCGTTGGAACTGTTCGTCGCCACCGAAGCACCGAATGCTGCCGTCGCCGCTCGCTGGAGTTGCTCACCGCCACCGAACCACCGAACACCGCCGTCGAACTGAACCTAACCCTAACCCTGAGATCTACAAGCCATGGGATGAACCCTAGACCTGAGATCTACTCGTCGAACTGCCACCGAACACCACCGCCACCGCCAGAGCTGCTGGCCGTTGCCCCCACCACCGGAGCTACTTAGGGGACAGGGGAGAAGAAACGGAGGGTAGTTTCAAGTTTAGAAATAAAGACATGGACATTAGGTTAAATGAATCTATTCGATGTCCTGTTCATAGAATGGATCTGTTGTCAGTGACCTCTAACACATTAACACACAAAAAAAGGGTTTTCCCTAAATAACCACCAAGTTTGTCGTATTGCTCAAACTAAGTGTATCACCCAAAAATGTTACTTTTATGACCACTAGCACATATGAAAACCACTCACGCATTCATACTTTATTCATTTGTGAAAAAATGACCATAACATCAAATCACATCTTCTCTTGTAAACATTTACATTCCAAAACGTAACTCTTTATATTTAGTTGCGTTTCAAACTCAGGTGCACTTCGGAGAAACAATGGGGAAAGTAAACTCTCGACCACCTCCCAATGACCTTTGATAATTGTTACACGGTAACAAAAACTTCCAAACGACCTCCGACATTGGTTATGCGGCAAGAAAAAACACAAGTAGCAGAGTTTCAGGCAACTTCCAGCGAAGGAATGAAATAGCAAACTACCGACAATATCTCGATGAACTTTGACAGAGCAATGGAAAAAGCAACTAACCGTCGACCTCACAACAACCTCCAGCTAGGAACACATGAAAAAAAGGGACAGAATTAGTGGGGTTTTACGTCTCTGATGAAGAAATGGAGAAACAAACTCCTAAAAACCGCCCTGCAACCACAATGAGGGTTCCATGCAAGCCAACAGAACCAATTAAAATTTAAACATAAATGCAACTTGACATAACCTTGAAACAACTTCACTTTCTTCCTCTCAATATCGCCGGCTAAACTCTAGAATTCATTGAAGATATAAACCTAAACACAACGTGGACATAACCTGAACATAACTTGAATACAACCTGAACATAACATAGATGTAACTTTGCATAACATGGACGTAACATAAACGTAAAACCTGGACATAACCTGACGTAACCTGAACGCAACCTAGACATAAAACCTGGCGTAACCTGAATGTAAAACCTAGACGTACGTAACCTGAACGCAATAGGGACATAACCTGAACGCAATAGGGACGTAACCTATGCTAACGATGTGGGTCCAAACAAGCCGCATACAACTCCAAGGTTCGCGCGCGAAGAAACCGCAGAAGACGAAACTTCGGGAGCAAGGAAGGGCCGGCCAGGAAGAGTCGTGCGCATGACTGTCAGGTCGTGCGCACGACTGGCATCGGCATAATTGTTGGGCGAGAAGACGCGTCGGGTCATGCGCACGACCTCCCCAGGTCGTGCGCACGACTGTGGCTGGTAGAACGCGGGTGGTGTGTTTTGACCTGTGTTTTCTCGTGGGACTCATTTCCCAAGTCGGATACGAATGTAACCCTATAAAAGGGAGGTCCTAGGACGAACCTAGGGTATCATGGATTATCTCAAAGGCACAAGAGATAACTAAGGGAGAGATTGGAAGGTAGCCATCATCAAGGTGGAGAGGGAGAGGAAACCATTGGAGACCGGTGGGGTTCGGGAAGGATTTCTTCTTGTTCCAAGGGGTGTAGGGCTACGGGATCTCTTTTGTGGGTGTATGTGGGATTTGGTAGAGGCAATTGTAATTGTACTCAGGTTTTTCCCATACTAGTGAATCCATCGATCGGTCGTTGTCGAAATTTTTCTTGGGTGTTTTGCTTGTTCTTTCTCTTCTCTCGGTCTTGTCGGTGGTCGTCTCCACCGTGGTACTTCTGCGCTCATTGTGTTCCGCTGTGCGAGGGCCTCAGATCTCAACAAATTGGTATAAGAGCTATTGTTGGGGGATCCGGGAAGGCTGTAGTTCAATGGTGCAAAGCAAAGTAGACCGAGAAAGGGGGTCGAGGCGCACATGTGGCACACGGTGTGACTGAGGACCCAAGAGTGACACTTAATAAGGAAGCCAAAGACTCAGGGAGAGATTGCGGTGTAGCACCTTCTCTCCTAGGAGGCTTCTTTGCGATGACGGCCGGTGCCCTAGGCAAAGGGCATGGCGGGGAGAGGCACGGTCCAGTGCTTTCCGGGTGATTCGGGTATTCGGAGGAGTCTTCAAGGGGGAGGTTGTGGTCGAGCGCCTCCTCTCTCGGGGCGGTTCGAGACACCGAAGGCGTTAACCGGGAGGTGGGTGCGGTCAAAGCACCTACTCCCCGGCTTGACGGATCGCGGAGGTAAGTCATGATGGCATGATATGTACAGGTGCCTAGATCAAGGGGGAGCACCTCGATGGCACGGGAGTCGTTGACGACATCGTGTTCAGCCGCCGACGAGCGGACTGATGTGGGTTGCTGACAAGAGACTGGTGGAGGTGTCGATGGGCACTGGTGCGGATCGTCGACGGGCGATGTGGGCGTTCACGGGCGCGGTTGCGGCTAGCACAATCGCGGGCATACCTATGGTTTAGCAAGGTGCGGTGGCTATCGACGGATGGCGGGAAAAAGGCGACAACGATCGTGGTAGCGGCGTACTCAACTGCGGGCACACTTGTGGTGCAGCAGGGTGCAGAAGATATTCGAGCATTGGCTGACGGGCAACGAATCGAGAGCGATAGGTGTGGGAAGCATCGCAGAGTGAATCAAGGGCCTTGGTTTACGGCGAAGTCATCGATGGGCGACGGTTGGAGCTTCCTTGATCATGACAGTGGCCCATCGAAAGACTTGGACAATCACCAAGCTTGGTGATTGGGCTCCCACTTTGGGGGCAAAGGCAGCGACAACGATCAGAAAATGGATTTACGACACAAAGAGGTATAGATTTGGTCCGTGGAGATGCTCAAGTCTTATTATGAAGCCAAGGTGGAGATTGTTGAAGACGTGGCTCCAAATAAGCCACATACAACTCCAAGGTTCGTGCGTAAAGAAACAACGGAAGCCAGAACTTTGGGAGCAAGGAAGGGTCGGCCAGGAAGAGTCATGCGCACGACTGGCATTGGCATAATTATCGGGTGAGAAGATGGGTCGGGTTGTACGCACGACCTCCTCAGGTCGTGCACAGGACTGTGGTTGGCAGAACGCGGGTGGCACGTTTTGGCCTACATTTTCTCATGGGACTCCTTTCCCAAGTCGGATACGAATGTAACCCTATAAAAGAGAGGTCCTAGGACGAACCTAGAGTATCATGGATTATCTCAAAGGTACAAGAGAGGCCTAAGGGAGAGAATGAAAGGTAGCCATCATCAAAGTGGAGAGGGAGAGGAAACCATTGGAGACTAGTGGGATTTCGGGAAGGGTTTCTTCTTGTTCCAAGGGGTGTAGGGCTACGGGTTCTCTTCTCTCGAGGTGGGATCTCTTTGTAAGTGTATAAGGGATTGGGTAGAGGTAATTGTAATTGTACTCGGGTTTTTCCCATACTAGTGAATCCATCGATCAGTCGTTGCCATAATTTTTCTTGGGTGTTTTGCTTGTTGTTTCTCTTCTCTCGGTCTTGTCGATGGTCGTTTCCGTCGTGGTGCTTCTACGCTCGTCGTGTCCCGCTATGCGAGGGCCTCAGATCTCAACAACCTAAACGTAAAACCTGAACGTAACCTAGCATAACCTTGATGCAACTTCACCTTCTTATCTCCCGTTCATCGCCGGCTCAACTTGTTTTCTCCATTGCTTTACCGAAGGTTATCGTAATGTCGTTAGAAGCTTATTGTCTCCATTAGTTCGCCGAAGGTCACCGAAAACCCCACCACCTTTGTTCTTTCTCACTGTGGAACCCTTGCCGGAGGTCATTGGGAGGTTGGGTGTTTATTTTCTTCATTATTTTGCCGGAGGTCGATCATCGGGGAGTCACCATGAGTTTTATTTCTCTATTCCTTCACTGGATGTCGACGGAAAGCCTACTATTTGTGCTCTTTTTTGCAACAGAGCTCTTGTGGGATGTCTTTGGAAGGTTATCGATGGGTTTACTTTAATCATTATTTTGCCAGAGATCGTCAAAAAGTTGCTGCGAGTTTTATTTTTCTATTCCTTTCCCAAAGGTCATCGAAAACCTCACTACTTGGGCTTTGCTTGCAACGGAAGCACTCTTTCTCTATTGTTTCGTTGAAGGGCACTCAAGTTTGAAACGCAACTCAACGTTTAGTTGTGTTTGAGATCCTACCGGTTTCACTAAGGAAGTGATTTGCCATATTAAAGATATTTTGTTCAAAAATTTATTGGTGATCATAAAAATAATTGTTTTGAACTCTGCATCTATTTTGAGCTACACAATAAAGTTGGTGATCATTTAGGGAAAAACCTAAAGAAAAAAAAATCCAAGTGGCACATGCCCTTGTACTGAATAGTTGAGAATTCATGGACGGTGTCCCTATTCCTCCTCCACTCATGCATGTGCATTTTGTTGTGTCCCAAATGTTAGTTTTCATTTAAAGCCCTTAACTTTTCCCGAACCATGGTATCACCGTGGTCCAGGGTCCGGCCATCGACACCTGTTATTTCTGTCTGATTGGACGGTTTTGGATTGTTAAGATCAATAGGCCACCGGAAAAACCCCAGGGGGCTCCCATCATAAGAGCCGGGTGATCAAACGGGGTGGTTACAGGTGTCAATGGCTGGACCCCGAATCACGATGATTCCGTGGTTTGAGGTGACTATTTTTCATCATTCGGTTTTTATTTGGTAATTTCGATTAGTTCCATGCGGACTATCTTGAAAAGGGGTGGGGGGGAGAAATATTTCCTCTTTGACATAGCATTGCTCACACCAAATACAAATCTTAAGCGGATCCGGCATTGGATCCGCAAAGCACCCGATCTCCCCCGCCGGCCCGCAGCATCATCAAGTCCTCGTACCACAGATCCACTAGCCCGCTGATGGCGGTCCCTTCCCCCGCTTCGCTGAAGCCTTCTAGCTCCATCCTGGCCATTGATCTCATCTTCTCAGCGGCCTCCACCCTCCCCTCCGGAGACAGCAGCAGCCCGTGCATCATCCCCGCGTACATCCCCCACCTCCGCAGCCGCTCCACCGCCTCCTCGCCCCCGCCTCCCAGGATCGCCCCGCACGCCGCCCCGCACGCCGACAGCCGCCCCTCCTTCCGCTCCACCCACGCCGCCACGTCCTCCCCCCCCTCGGCTTCCATCAGCTGCCCCGCCAGCATCCCCGCCGGGCCCATGGCGTCCGCGATCTCGATGATCACCCGCAAAACGCGCCCCGGGTCGCCGCCCTCGGACCCCGCCGCCACCTCGTAGCCCAGGGGGAGGATGGCGTCGCCCGTCATCAGCTCGACGCCGTCGGAGTAGGCCGCCGGCTCGTGCTTTCGGCCGAGGAGGGCGGGGAGGCGGCCGTGGGTGTGCGCGGCGGCGTGCATCAGGTGGAGGGCGCACGCGGCGGCCATGGCGTCGGCCCGGTGGCCGCCGACGAGCTCGCACGCCGCGATGCAGAGCGCCGGGGCCATCGCCCTCGGGGCCGCCGAGACCAAGTGGCGGAGCGGCTCGGCGACCACCGGCGGCGGGGTGGAGGGGAGGGACTTGGTGACGTCGGTGCTGATGTCGGCCTCGACGGAAGCCCAGTAGGCTCGCCGGTCAGACATGGCGATCTTGGAGGCCTTGGGAGGTGAGGTGGCGGGTCGCCGGTGGCTCACCTCCAGTCCGCGCGAGAAGAGAGCGAGCTTCAGGCAAGAGAAGGTTGCCGCCATCGCTGCCGGGAGAATCAAGAAGAAGGGTTCAAGATTTTGACGGAGAATGTTGTGGGTCTACAGCCGAGTGGGTGGGTGGGATTTTATGCACGAGAGCGATGCCACTCCTACATCGCCGGCCAAGTACATCCTGACGTGTCATAAAATTACAACCGTCCAATGTTTCACACGTTACTTCTGATGCAATGCACGGGGCTTGAACAAGCCAGACTTGACTCGTGCAGTCGTTCCTGATGATTAGACTTTAGCCCGAAGGGGACTAGTCGCAGCAAGGTTTGCTCCTGACCCAGACCACGTCTGATCCAATGTCCCTAACCCGGTTCAGACCTGGAGGTAGCTGCCTCGTGCTAGACAAACCTAACCCCAACAACCCCGTTTGACCCACGTCAGCTGGTCTCCTAACATGCCGGAGAACCTGATTCCGTCGAATCCATCTGCAGTGCTAAAGCCAGGAAGATGAACAAACATAACTTTAAATTAAAATAAAGAAGACTTAGCCTTAAGTCCTTTTAGCATATGCTATCTTAGCAAAAGACAGATAATAATTCAATACTGCACCAAATCGCTCCCGAACATTGTTTGTTACAGCAAGTCTCTCGTTCTTATTTATCCCCTCACGTGCTACAGAAAGAGTATCCATTCGTCTCCATAAAGAATATCTATTTGTTGGTTGACGCTGTGAATGTAGCTGTTGCTACAGCGATTTCCCTATAGATGTTATAGTGAAATCACTATAGCAAGAGTATCAATTCAATTTGGTAAGAGTATCAATTTCGCGAATTGTCTATTGCTATAGTGATCTCAATGTACTTGCTACAGTGATTTCACTGTAGCAAGAGTATCGATTAGTTGAATGGATACTCATGCTACAGTGAAATCATTGTAGCAACCGCAACATGCACAGTGTCACCCGGTGAATAGATACTCTTATTGATGACCAATGGATACTCTTTTCCGGAGACGAATGGATACTCTTGCTACAGTGTTTTCACTGTAGTAGTTACAGTGAAATCGTTGTAACAATCTCTACATGTATTTATTTATAGTGTTAATCGTCGAAGGGGCCCGGGAAGCTGAACTCGAGTTCACTATTCAAATGGTGAACTCAAATGGAGAAACTGCCATGTGCCATAAGAAAGTAAACAATTGTGGCTGAAGGTATTTATATATACACATATATGAGGATATATACAAATATATATACCCAGCCGTTATTGTTAACTTTCTTAGGACACGTGACATCTTCTCCATTCGAGTTCACCATTTGAATGGTGAACTCGATTTCACCAAACCGAATGGATGCTAATGTCAAAGACGAATGGATACTCTTACTGGAAACGAATGGATACACTTACTGGAGGGGTAGTTTTGTAATTTAAAGGGTAAAAAAAGGTTAATATTTTTGGATAAGGACTTGCTGTACAAACGTGTCCTATGGAAGGGGCTTTAGCTAATATTGAGGGTGAAAAATCTAGCTAACGCCTAATAGTGGGACCCGCCAGTCCTGCCTGGGGCCCATGAGGATGACAGTAGGACCCGCCAGCCCTGCCTGGGGTCCACAAGGTTATCTAGGGTCTGGTAAATCTCTCCGGATATTTATCAAAACCCTAGATATTTCCAAAACCCTATAAATAACAGATCTTGTAAATAATCCAGACCAGAATTCATTATTCATAAATTTACTTTCTGTTTTTCAGAGCTCTCAGAGCCTTCTAGTAATCAGACTCCAATCAAGCTTACTCTAACCTCTGTCTACTTATTTAAGCACTCCTCAGCCTGTTGAGAGTAGCTCTACTTTTTCAAAGTTAGTGGATTCAAAGATTACACCTTACCGCACAGAGACGTAAGTTTCAGCTGAAGTTCATCACCACATCCTGTGTCATCTCTCTTCCTTTCTTTCTCTTTTCCTACTCAATAATGTCTGGGCGACATCACAACACTTTACAATGCACCGCACTCAAAGACAATCCTTAATCGACTGTTGGAGAGAGATCGTACGAAGGTCATAATTTTCCCCCACAAATATCCTAACAATTTGTATCTTTGAGCTTAAATAAAGACCTGTGGAGGGATTTAGGACTGATTAACCCTGATAATAATAATAATAATAATAATAATAATAATAATAATAATAATAATAATAATAATAATAATAATGTTATTTAATAAGTTAATATAATGGTATGTCCGGCTGCAGCTGAGCCGATCGAGCCGAGATTAGCTATGGTATATTTGAGCTTGGCTCGTTTAAACTCGAATGGTCCCTTATCGAGCTTGATCCTAACTCCATAATCAGTCAAAAGCGTAGACTATATATGTTAGGTCTATCCAAGCCTTTTATGAGGCTATTCACGAGCCTACTCAGGAACCCCAAGCAAGCATGTTCGCGAGCCCAACTGAGCCAAGCTTTTGGTTTGCTTGAGCTTGACTCATTTATTAAACGAGCTTAAACTCTAGGCTTGGGCTTGGCTCAATTAGTAATCAAACGAACCCGAGCGAGCATTAATCTAGTTTCTTTGCAAGTTGCTCATGAAAAACTTAATTGGTTCATTTGCAGCCCTAGGTATGGCTATGGGTGTAAAACGAGTTGGCCGTGAGTAAAATACATTGGGCCAGGTCTATTGGTTTTTATGGTCTTTTACGGGAGAGTTACTGAACTAAGTGGATCGGGTTGGTTATCACGGTCTTGGTCAGACCCGGCGACTCAACAAGGAGGCTTGAATGGATGGTGGTGAACTTGGCTAACCGTTGGATCCCTTGATGGGGTGCATCTATCAGTTTCCCTCATCTATTATAAATGGATGTGGTAGGGTGAAGTCCCCACATGTGCGTAATTAGAGTCACTTTTGTGAATCCAGAGGGATTCAGGAGGACCCATTTAATCCACGGAAGACGACAATGTGTGTAAGATCTTCACTTGTTATTACGCGAAAATCCCTAGATCTCTCATCTTCTCACGAAAATATGTATTCATCTACCTTCGACAACCTCAATCAATCAATCAGGGTTGATCTCTTGTAGAAAACCCCAACAGGGTTAGGCACAAAGATGCAAAGCTCGGATAGGCCCATCGAGCAGGGGCGGGCCTCGGGTCAAGGATTATATATATATAGGAATGCTTAGGTGCGGTCTGCGGTCCACAGTCCGCAGCCGTTCGATGCACCACTCCGTGTATCGAATGCACGCGGCCGGTGTATCGAACGGCTGCAGACTGCAGACCGCACATAAGCATCCCCCTATATATATATATATATATATATATATATATATATATATATATATATATATATATATATATATATATATATATATATATATATATATATATATATATATATATATATATATATATATATATATATAGGGGACGGGGAGCCTGGACCTCAAGTGTAGCATTCATGCTGCACCCGTGCCCTGCATGCGTGCCACGTGACCTTCCTCTCCAGAAATCAGATCAGAAACCGAACCTCCAAGACCGAATAAACGCGGGACGAACAGTAGCCGTCCGATTGCCTGGATCCAACGGACGGCATTCCACCCGGTCTCGCTGTTAGTGTGGCGGCCATAGTAACAGCGAGAATCTGATCCAGGGGAATCCCATCCGTTCGATTCAGTCGATCGGGCGGTTGAAAAAAAATTCGCGATTACTGTAGCCGCTACAGTAACCACGAGATTGCTTTCAACCGTCTGATCAACAGGATCCAACGGATTGAATTCATTTGGGATTCAATTGGCCGTTTGGGTGAATCCAATCCGTTGGATCCATTCAATCGGACGGCTGACAACATTATCGCGATTACTGTAGCCGCTACAGTAATCGTGAAATTTGTTTCAACCGCCCGATTGCTCGATCCAATGGATAGGATTCGTTGGACTAAGATGTCGCTGTTACTGTGGCCGCCACAGTAATCGCGAGATCCCATCCAGAGGAATCCTTCCCGTTGGATCAGGCAATCAGACAGCTGAAACAAATCCTGCCTTTCTACTGTTCGAGATGTCCCGCAGTTGATAGCCCCTTCAGATCTCGTGGGACACGTGGCACGCATGCAGGGCACAGGTGCAGCATGAATGCTGCACCTGAGGTCCAGGCTCCCCGTTCCCTATATATATATATATATATATATATATATATATATATATATATATATATATATATATATATATATATATATATATATATATATATATATATATATATATATATATATATATATATATATATATATATATATATATATATATATATATATATATATATATATATATATATATATGAAACCTCTTATATGTAAAACCTTGTACGAAACAAAGTTTCATCAAATTCTTAAACCTCTATGGATTTCGAATTTGATAATCAAATTAACGGTTTTTATGAACTGTAAGTAAATCTTCTAACATTTGATGCCTCTAGAGGTTTTAGAATTTGATGAATTTTGGTGAGGATGATCAGCATGAAATAAGTAGCATGCCTACGAATTAGTTTTATCAAATTCTGAAACCTCTAGGTTGGTTTCACACAAGGTTTCGCGTATAAGAGTTTCTCACTGGATCGGGACACACACACACACACACACACACACTAGTGAAAACCCCATGCCCGAAGGCATGCAAAATATTTCGAGGGAGACAAAAAAATATTTCAAGGGCGCCGATAATATTTCTAGGGAGATGATAAAACTTCGATGGCGATGAAAATATTTCGACGGAGGTAACAATATATCGAGGGTGGCAACAATATTTAGAATGTGACAATATTTAAAGGATGAGGGAGAATGTAGTTCGCTGAAGGAGAGAGAGAGAGAGATTGTAAGGAAGAGAGAGAGAGCGTGCGAGAGACAGGAGAGAGAGATCGTGTGGAAGGGATGAGAGAGAGAGAGACGGAGAGATAGATTGTATGGAAGAGAGAGGGAGCGTGCGCGAGAGACAGGAACAGAACTAGGATTTTATCTTTGGAGGGGCCAAAGCATGAACCAAAATTTTTTTTGACAAATTTTTTTTTTGACAAACATGCGAGGATCTATTCATCCTGCCCCGAGGCATTAACCCGAACCGGACGTTGACCCGGTCTAGGCCCCGGGTCAGGGTCTCTGGTTCAACTATCGGGTCAATCGGTTGAACCCGTGACATATATATATATATATATATATATATATATATATATATATATATATATATATATATATATATATATATATATATATATATATATATATATATATATATATATATATATATATATATATATATATATATATATATATATATATATATATATATATATATATATATATATATATATGGGCTGGGATCCGTTGACAACCCAAAATGGGAGGTAAATTTACCTCCCATTTTTAACTTGATTCAATCGGTGGATAGAGGTTTCCGAATTTGCTGATTTTTTGTGAGGATGATCAACATGGCAAGTTGATCATCCTCACAAAAAATCAGCAAATTCGGAAACTTATAAGGGCGTCAAATGTGTTATTTAAATTAACGGTTCAAATAGACGGTTCAGAAACGTTTGATTCAATCGGTGCCCTTAGAAGTTTTAGATTTTGTTAATTTTTTGTGAGGATGATAAACTTGCCATAATGATCATCCTCACAAAAAATCAACAAAATCTAAAACTTCTAAGGGCGCCGATTGAATCAAATGTTTCTGAACCGTCTATTTGAACCGTTAATTTGAATAACACATTTGACGCCCGTATAAGTTTCAGAATTTGCTGATTTTTTGTGAGGATGATCAACTTGCCATGTTGATCATCCTCACAAAAAATCAACAAATTCGGAAACCTCTAACCAACGATTTTGGCGAGTTGTAAATGGGAGGTAAATTTACCTCCCATTTTGGGTTGTCAACGGATCCCACCCCTATATATATATATATATATATATATATATATATATATATATATATATATATATATATATATATATATATATATATATATATATATATATATATATATATATATATATATATATATATATATATATTAAAAATAGTGTAAATTACACTTTGCCCCCCTTAAGTTTAGCTCAAAAACACTTAACCCCCTCGTAGTTTATTTTGTTCCAAATGGCACCCTGAAGTTTGAAATGTTAGCAGAATACCTCGTTTTGTCAACTACTTAATTTCCTCATTTAGTAATTTTTGTCCAATCAAAACCGAATTGAAGGGGCAAAATGTAGTTTTAAAACTATAGGGGGGTTAAGTCATTTTGAGCTAAACTTCAAGGGGGCAAAGTGTAATTTACCCTTAAAATATTTTTTTATCAAAAAAACCTAAAGTTTTACATTCTGAAATAAAAGTTTGGCAATCGGCATGGAGACAGTTCCTAAGCAGAGTGGCGACAGTCGGCATGGAGACAGCACCCGAGTAGAGCGGCGACAGTCGGCACCCAGCGGCCCGGTGTCGTGTGGCAGTCGGCGTCGTTTAGCACTGGCAGAGTGAGGTGCAACGTCGGCAGTTGGCACAGAGACGGCGGCATCGATGACCCAAGCCGAGCGGTAATCATCGTTGTGTAGTAGTCGGCGGCCCGACGTCGTGCGGCAGTCAGCGGCATGTCCGCAGTCGGCGTTGTGCAGAGCGACACCGGCATGCCCGCAGTCGATGTTGTGCAGTCGAGCAGAGGGGCACCGGAATCTCGGTATCGTGCGGTAGTCGGCCGCTCTAGGGTTTACTCTCGAGTCCTGCCGCTTGAGATCAACAGGGAAAACTCAGAACCACGGGTTTTTAAATGGGCCGGGTCGCACAGGTTTGCAGAGAACCAAACGGTTCACTTGGGTTTCACCGGTTCCCAATCATTTCCGATCTGATTGATCAACCGAACCAGCCGAGGGTTCGGTTCACCGGTCCGACCGATCGGTCCGGTTCAGTTCTGATAACACTGGCAGAGAGAGAGAGAGAGAGAAAACTAGGGAGAGAGAGAGAGCCGGGGGTAGAGAGAGAACTGGGGGAAAGAGAGAAAACCGAAGAGAGAGAGGGAGAGAAAACCGAAAAGAGAGAAATGATAGAGAGAGAAAGAAAATTGGGGAGAGAGAAAACCAAAGAGAGAAAGAGGGAGAGAACCGGGGGGAGTGAGAGGGGGGGCACACAGATAGAGGGAGAGAGAGAAAGATTGGGGGGGGGGAGAGAAAACCAAAGAGAAAACTAAATAGAGAGAGATGAGAGAGAGAACCAGGGGGAGAGAGAAAGAGAAAATCGAAGAGAGAGAGAGAGAGAGAACCGGGGGGGAGAGAGAGGGGGGCGCACAGAAAGAGGGAGAGAGAAATCGGGAGAGAGAGAGAGAGAGTAGGGGGGTTGTATAGTGAAAGAGAGAGATAAGAGAGAACCGGGGGGGAGAGAGAGAGAGAGAATCGAAGAGAGAGAGAACCGGGGGAAGAAAGAGGGGGGTGCACAGAGAGAGGGAGTGAGAGAGATCAGGAGAAAGAGAGAGGGAGCGAGTGGGGGGGGTTGTACAGTGAGAGAGAGAGAGAGAGAGAGAGAGAGAGAGAGAGAGAGAGAGAGAGAGAGAGAGAGAGAGAGAGAGAGAAAGATAGAGAGAGAGAGAAAGCCGAACTCTTTCTTTCCTATTTTCTCTTTCTTAATCGATCGCACATCCCTCTCGTCCATGCAATTCCTTCTCTCGATCTCTCTCCGGGATTTTCTCTCTATCACTTCCCCTCGCATCCAGGCCGTCCATCCCTCTCTATCTCTTCATGCCGAGCCTACACCCGTTCCTCCTCTATTTCTCTCTCTATCCCACCGAACGTCCCTCTATCTCTCTATTTAAAACCCAATCAGCACCCCCCTCTTCTCGGATTACTCCACGCGATCCTAGCTGTCACAACGGTCACCTACTTTCTCTCTCTTTGCCGCAACCAACTCGAGCCATCCGATCATAACCCTTACCTGACTGCCTAGCCTCTCATCTTCTCTCTCTCTATAAAAACCGAAAAAAATGGGTTGAATGCAATTATGGGGGAGTGGGGATCATGTATAGGTGGCATCTACATTTTTATATTAAAACCCACCAATCTATAATAGAGTTTAATTTTTATAATTTGGTTCTTCATTCATTCATTTCTTCTTCTCATCAATCCCACCCTTCCATCTTATCTCCATTCAATCTCATCCGTTCCCCCCTATCCAAATGAATCACACTCACCCAAATGATTCGTTACGGACGAGTATTATCGAATCTCCTTGTTTATCCCACTTTTCTTAGCAAATCTTAACCACTCTTTATCTTAATTTATCACAATCGTTGTCCTATATATATATATATATATATATATATATATATATATATATATATATATATATATATATATATATATATATATATATATATATATATATATATATATATATATATATATATATATATATATATATATATATATATATATATATATATATATATATATATATATATATATATATATATATATATATATATATATATATGGGAATAGGGAACACGGTCCTCCCGACTAGCCAATACACTAGTCCTCCCATCAATTTGGGTGCCACATGACACTTTTGAACCATTTTTTTTTTTTATGGATGGTCAATCCACTCTACTTAGATCAAGATTTTAAAAAAAAACTTAAAACAACCCGATCAACGGTTGACAAATTTAATGGTAAACTGTAGCGGGCAAATAGCTCTTGTTATGGTTAATTTAAAAATACCACTTGTCATAATTTTTTTCAAATTTTTTTTCATGATCATTGTTAAGAGGGGTGTACCAACCTTGACCAACCCCTAACCCACTTAAAAAGTGTTATGTGGCACCCAAATTAAAGGAAGGACTAGCGTGTTGGCTAGTCAGGAGGACCGTATTCCCTATTCCCTATATATATTTATATATAAAGGATCGGATTTCGTGAAGTACCCTATCAAAATAGAGGCATTAGTAAAATAATAGTCAGATTGGAGTGTCTACTTGAAATTTGGGGTGCTAGTAATTTTGTGGGTGCAATTAGTAACATCTAATTTTTTGCTTGGTTGGACAAAGTCGGCTTTTTCGACAATTTGCTTCTTAATACTAATCTGAATTTAAGCATTGTATTTTATGATAAGTGAAATCGGTTGATTGAAATACGCCCGGTTCCATAATATACAAAAGTCGATATCCCAGACACCGACTTTAAACATGTGGTTTGCAGTTTTTCATATATGTGCCACGTGAAAAGTCGTGGCATGGAGCCACGTGAAGCTCTCCCAAAAAAGGGAAAGCAAAACATGTGCAACTAACCCCCGCACTCGCGAATGGACGCGACATCGGATGGCTTTGATGTTGTCGGAGGACAAATCCAAAATAGAGATAGTGGGGCTACGTCCAGTGCATTGTAATTCTGTTCAGACCGAAACCAAAATTTTAATCAAAATTTTAAAATTTTGATCAAATGGTGAAAAATTTTCGGAATAGTAAAAAAGAGAGATTTTGCTTGATTTTACTTTTAATTTTAAATTTAAATCTTTTACGGTTGTGCTAACATATTTATATGATTTTTTTGAATAAAACACAAACCAGATAAATGATAAACTTGCACGGACCATAATAACAAGGGTTGAATACCAGAAAACTAAAGAAAAAAAAACTTGATAATTACTATATATTTATATAGATTTATATTTTTTACATAAATTTATATTATTTCTATAAACTTTATAATCCATCGAATCAGGTAAAATCCGGCTAATCCGACGGCAAAATTTAAGGAGTGCGGATGAATCTAGGGACGAGATCCAACGGAATTCTGGGAGTCCGATGGCGAGATTTGCCAACTTCGGACGAAATCAGGTGAATTTTGATAAAGTCTGACAAAATCTGACGAAATTAGGAGTTTTCGAGCAAAATCAAGGCTTCAATCGAAAATGGGGATGATCTGATCGAAATCAGGCAACATTAAAAGGCCTTAGCCCCACCAAAACTAGCCCATAGTTTTTATAAAATATGTGGGTTGATTTCGATTGAAATTATCAAAACGATCATGAAACGTTAAAAACTTGGGTGAAATGGACAATGAAAATCGAGGGACAGTAACACATGACTTGGTGGCCCCCCACTATTTTTGGTCGGAATCGCAATGAAATAGATGAAATGACCATGAACTAATGAAACTTTGGCAAACTGGAAAACAAAAGATGGTGGGGGGGGGGGGGGGGGGGTGCAAAATATGGTTTGGATCGGCCCCATTGTTTCGACCTAAATCTCTACAAAATTATCAAAATACATCAAAAGTCCAGAAACTTCACCAAAATCGAAAGGGGTCAAGGTTTGGAACCACCCTTTTGTTTGCCTCATGGCTACAACGGAGATATTTTGGCAAAATTTTAGTATTTCGATGAAATTTCAAACCATGGTTAAGCTTAATTTTACTATAGTGGTATATAAGCCTTTATTTCGTGGAGTTCCAAGTGGAGCCCTTCTCGTGTAAAACACAAAGAAAATATCGAGAAACAACTCTGTCGATTGATCCATATAATGCGATGCAGAGCGACTTCGAGTCGTCCATGCATCACAGGAGATTGTTCCTTTTGTTTAGATGATTTGTTTGCTTATCCCTGAACGTTCAATTAGTTTGAAAGATAATTCGTACGTTGACCCTAGATTAGGGCTGGCAATTTCGGACCCGACACGAAGTTAGCGGATCTGGGTCAGGAGTAAACGGGTTCCGGTCGTAAACGGTTGACACGATAGACCCGTTTAATAAACCCGTGTGATAAACGGGTCTAATGGGTCTTATCGGGTCTACCCGTTTATAAACAGGCCGGTTGGGTAAGGATCTAGACACGATTAGTTAAACGGGTCAGGTCCGGGTCTAGGGATTTTGGACACGACCCGAAACTAGACACGACACGACAGGGACCCAACCCCGACATGGCCCATTGCCACCCCTACCCAAGATCATCCATCAATGACACTGACCATACATAACATTTGACAATTTTGGCCGATTGTCATAAAAGTTTGGTTGTAAATTTACTACGAAAGAATGGGGCTAAATAGCTAATGCACCAACACTAGATAGACCAAAGGGTCAAAACTTGTTAGCTATTGCACCAACACTCGATAGGCCAAAGGGTCAAAACTTGACATAAGAACGAAAGGATTGCTCTGATCTTTAATAACCTCACATGTAACATTTATTTGAACCCTTGACCAAAGCCATGGTTTGCATGTCTTACCAACAGCTAGCTATTAGTTGGAAACAGTGGCTTGGGTTTTGGAAAGACTAACACTTGGCGGCTTCCCCAATTGCCACTGGACCGGCACACGGGTTGGTTGCGAGAATGGATTAGTGATGAGTGGGCCCCCAATATTAATAAAAAAAAAAAAATGTCCAAGTAGGGTGATTAGGTACCCCATGCACTAAAAACTCTTCAACAACAGAGTATTTATTTTTTATATTGCGGGCACATTCCTCTTCATCAGTCCATGCATGTCACCTCTCTGTATGTTGGGTCTAGCGACAAAGGGGTAGCCGCCAAGTATTATTTGTTTTAAAACAATAATTTGATGGTTAGATTTTGAATACATTGCTTTCTTCTAATGCGATACATTTTCATAGAATTTGAACAGTTAAGGTGAAGATTATTTAGAGAGAGAGAGAGAGAGAGAGAGAGAGAGAGAGAGAGAGAGAGAGAGAGAGAGAGAGAGAGAGAGAGAGAGAGAGAGAGAGAGAGAGTGTGGAATATAATAACGTGTTAAAATGGTATATTATGACGTGTGCATGGTACTTGCGTGCAGTCAACCTAATGCCTTGCCATTCAAAAGAGTACTAATCTTCGAACAAACAACCGGACATATTCTCAGACATAATTAACGCCGTGTGGGGGGTATCTGCCGGCACTCGGTGCCTCGGCCATCCTGCCGAATGATGGTTGATGCACCCACGTCGGCGTAATGTCCTCATATGTGTCCCGTTTATTTGCAAATCCAGAACGTTCGGAATGTATTTAATTTCTTCTCTGGCTTTTGGGTGGCGGGCGATTTTGAAGTAGCTTTAGAGGCCATCCAAGGACTAAGGTCCAATTGGGAATTCTAAAGCTGAACGTTCCTATCAAAAAAAAAAAAAGAGGGGGGTGGGTGTGTGTGTTTAATATTTTCATTTGAGCTCAAACCCCTATGGACGATAATATCTCTCATCCCAGTTTGAATTTATATTTGCTACCATGCCTCTTCTCGCCGGACCAAATCGAACCCCATTCCACCCGCCGCTACCGTCTGATCTAACTGAACCCCCTTGCCGCCGCCGGACCTAACCAAACCTTCCACCGCCACCACGACCGTCGGATCTACTGAACCCCACTGCCCCTCCCTCGCGATCGCCGGATCCAATCTACATGCCATAGGATGAACACTAGAAGGCTGGACCGTTGGACCTAACGTGAACTCGCAGTTGCCACCTGCGCCCTCGGCTGTGCCTCCACCTCCGACTCCACCATGGCTGATCGAGAGAGAGGAAGGCAGATGAGGGTGGTCTCGGAATTAAAAAAAATTAGGAAATGGTTTTTCCTAAAGTTTGGTCCTTTGTGCCACTCATGCTAATTGTAACAGATATGTAAAGTCCGATTAAAGGGTAAATTATACACTCATGCTGATTTTCATGCCAACCGGGTGGTCGAAATTTACCCTTTAATCAGACTTTACATATCTGTTACATTGATGTGACGTAGGTTAGACCAAGAATTTTTCTTCTTTTGAGCATCAATCTTGTTACATTGATTTTCACTTTAGCAAAAAATAACAATCTACAAAATACTATAGCAAAGAGTAACAATCTGCAGATTGTTACTCTTTTGTTACAATGATTTCACTGTAGCAAAGATTGAATAGAGTGATAATATATAGATTGGTACGATTAGTTACAGAGATAAAATTGTTATTCTTTGCTATAGTAAAATCATTATTTTTAAATAATTGTTAATTTTTTTTACTGCATTGTTATTCTTCTTTGTGATTTTAGGATTAATTAGTGGCACCTTTATCATTTGGGGGGGGGGGGGGGGGGGGGGGGGGGGGGCAACGAAGGTCTTGCGGTAAAACACATGTTTTCTGGAGGAATCTGTTGTAAAACCATCTCTTTGCATGTCCTCCCCATTTCTTTGTGCGGAGATTTCCACATGAACAATGCTTCACAGCCGTTGATGCCTTCCAGTTAGGGTGAATCTGATTCAATGGTAGGAGTGGGTCCATCAGGTGGCTGTGATCGGATGCCATGTCGGGATGTATATGTACATATATAGCATCCCTCTTTCCACGTACAAACTCAGAGTTGCCACATTGAGCAGGCTGAGCAGCCGACTGTATCGCAGGGATAACTCTCAGTGGGAAGTCATGTGGATTAACCACAAAGTGTTTCTCTATTATTGTTGAAGACAAGCCGAATTATTATGCCCGTATTACGTTCTGAAATTTTTGACCCAAGATGCATCCGGCCATATGGCCCTGTGGGAAGGGCTCGGGTTGACTCGGCTCGGGATCGGGCACGAGGGACGAAGGAAGAGGAGGAAGAGAGGGATGGAACTGACATGTAGAGGGCGTGGTTGTAGCCACGGGTCGCAGACGTTCAAGCGCGGACAGGGAGGATGCCGTTGCCGCTCCTCCTTCTCTGCTTCTCTGTCTGTGTGTGCGCGCGCGCATGTGTGAGAAAGAAAAATACTATTTATCCTTAATGGTAGACCAGAAAATGAATTGTCCAGATTACAGCCGCCGATAAATCGCACTTAGCCAACATCTGTAAGCAAAAGGATGATGTGATTGGATGTCACGTCATTCGGGTTGAGCAATCAGGACAAATGCTTCAGGCTGAATAGCATTGCTCATGTAATAAAGGAGTCTGCCCCTCGAGTTTGTACTTCATTCGTAGGGCGGAGTCCACCCCTCTCGAGTTAGTTAGTACTTCATTCGAGTCAGGGCCTTAGATCCACGACATCCATGCTTCAACGGCTCATTAATTTTTTAGATTTTAACTGAGTGCGATGGCTATATAGCGCCGTTGGATTAGGAGTACAATGCTTCAGGAATGGCAATTGGGCGGGTATAGGAATTGATTTTTATGATTTTTGAATAGGCTCGTCTGGAATCCGTCCTGTTTATAGTAGAAATTTAAAACCCGAACCCAACTCATTGCCTTCCCGACTCCAAAGACTATGACTCCAACTGACCTGATTCTGATCGAGCTCCATTCCTAGTGAGAAAGGCCGGAATTCTGAATCTGTTTTTTAACCCCATGCATGGATTGAAGACAACAAAAACAATAGCCTGTGGCTATCAAGCTGAATCCAAATGAGGATGTTGATCACTTACTCGATTAGAAGCGAAAAATAAGAGAGTTCCGTAAATGGGAGCGATGTGGCAATCGAGAGGCATGGAATGGTAGAAGAAGAGAAGATAATCTCCCTCTCTCTATATCTCATTCTCTGTGATATTCCCCTCTTTATATAGCCGTTTTACATACTCATTTAGGGCAAGATTTGGGACAATTACACCCACGATTCTAGGGTTCATTCAGAGAAGGATTAAGGCTAATTACATCCCTGATTCTAGAGATTTATACAAGCTTGATTTGGGAATATATACAAGGTAAATCACAGCTGAGTTATCATCCCCCCTCAAACTGATGGGGGTGATTAACCAGCATCAGTTTGCCAACAAGATATGAGTGACGGGTTGAAGTCACTATCTTTGTCAAAATATCAGCAATCTGCTCTCGAGAAGTTACATGAGGAAGAGAAATCAGTCTCTTTTTATTATTCTCCTGGGTATAATGACAGTCCACTTCGATATGTTTTGTTCATTCATGGAAAACAGGATTAGTAGCAATCTGGATGGCGCTTGTATTGTCACAGTAAAGAGGAGTCGAACAATGTAAGGAGACTCCAAGGGTAGCGAGAAGACCATGCAACCAAACAATTTCATTGCATGCCTTAGAGATGGCTCGATATTCAGCATCAGTATTGGATAGAGAGACTGTGGCTTGCTTTTTACACTTCCAAGAGATTAAAGAAGTACCAAGGAACATATAATATCCTGTAGTGAAACGATGGCTAAGAACACATCCAGCCCAATTCGCATCAGAGTACGTAGACAATTCCAGAGGAGAGGAGGAGGAAAAGAAGAGCTCTCGATTAGGCGTCCCTCGTAAATATATACCAAATGATGCGTAAGACAGCTGTCATGTGGAGTGTGCAAGGTGCAGACACAAATTGGCTGACAACCTGAACAGCATAAGCAATATCTGGTCGTGTCATGGTTAGATACACAAGACTACCAACAAGACGTCTATACAGAGTGGGCTGCTCAAGGGGATCGCCATCATCCTTTCCATACTGAACATTGAGTTTAAGAGGAGTGTCTACTGTCTTCTTCTCAGTAAGACGGGCTATATTAATCAAGTCGTTGGTATACTTGCGTTGATTAACAAGTATGCCCTTTTCACTCCGAGAGACCTCAAGCCACAAAAAGTATGTAAGAGAACCAATATCCTTCATATAAAAGGAGGAATGAAGGAGACGCTGCAATTCAGAGATTCCAGTTGTATCACTGCCTGCTAAGAGAAGGTCATCAACATATACTAATAGAATCACGGACCCCTGAGTGGAGTCTTTAGTGAAAAAGAAGGATCAGATATGCTCTGTATAAACCCAGCTCATGTGACAACATCATAGAGCTGCTGAAACCAAGCTCGAGGGGCTTGTTTTAGCTCATATAATGCATTCTGAAGATGACAAACAAGACCGGGTTGAGCACAAGGAACACCAGGAGGTGGTGTCATGTACACGGTCTCAGAGAGATCGCCATGGAGCTAGGAAGGTATTTTTTACGTCCATTTGGAGAATTTTCCACTGACGAGTAGCTGCTACTGCAATTAAAGTACGTACTGTTTTCATTTTCGCCACAGGGGCATATGTTTTGTCGTAGTCCACACCATGCTTCTTTTTGAAGCCTTGGGCAACAAAACGGTCTTTGTATCGATCAAGTGTACCATTAGCTTTAAACTTTACAGAGTATACCCATTTACTGCCTATGATATGTTGCTCAGAAGGAAGGGGAACGAGATCCCATTTGTGATTTTCAGCTAAGGCTCGGAGTTCCTCATCCATAGCATTTCGCCAACACTGGTGTTCTAAGGACTACTGACAGGAAGAGGGAACAAACAAGGAATCTATTCTAACGAATAATGACAGACGCTCGGGAGGGACATGAGTACGAGAGGAGCGACAGAGCGGTATTACCTCTGGTAGTGGAGGAGGATCCGCAACATGTGGAGTGATAGCAGTGGTAGTAGGAATGGACGCATCGTCTACCTGTGGAGAATTAGAGGTCGAAATAAGAGGGAAAGGAGTAAGACCTAAATCAAGTTAAGGAGGAGAGGTCTTGGGACTAGAGGAAAAAAAAAGAATATGCTCCAAAAAAGTCATATGACGAGACACACGAATTATGTTGCTCTCGGGATCAGAGCAACGATAACCTTTTTGTGTTTCACCAAACCCGCGATGCATACATTTAACTGCTTTTAGAGAGAGTTTGTGACGATGATGCGATGACAGGAGAACATAGCAAACACAACCAAAGACTCGTAAGACTGAGTAGGATGGGGTTGTCCCATATAAGACAAAATAGGGTGATGTGTTATGCAAAACTTTGGTTTGCATTCTATTTATAAGGTAAACAAAATGCAACATCGCTTCAGCCCAAAAGCTTTTAGGAATGGAAGACTCGGTTATAATGGTGTTTGCAGTCTCAATGTACGATATGACGGTTCTTCCGTTCTGCCACACCATTTTGTTGTGGTGTGTCAGGACAGGTCTTCTGATGGATGATTCAATGGGTGTTTAAAAATTTTGCAAAATCGTGAGATATATACTCTCCTCCTGAATCCGAGTGAAGAATTTTTATTTGTTACCAAATTGTGTGAATATCATGGCTGAGAACTATTGAAAGATAAAAAATACTTGGGATTTTTCATGTAAAAAATATATCCATGTATATCGGGTAAAATCATCGATACAGGTGACATAGTAACAATTGCTAGACATGGATAAAACCGAAGATAGCCCCAAAGATCCGAGTGGATAATTTCAAAGGTAGATTGAGCTCTACTAGTACTAACTGGGAAAGATAGCATTTTACTTTTAGATAAACTGCATGAGGAACATGACATTTCTAAAGTGGATTTATTCAAAGAACCTTCAATAGGCAAAACTCTAGAGCAAAACAAATAAAGCAGGCGATCTGAATGAGGATGGCCTAACCGACAGTGCCATAGCCTCCATTTTTTATTTGAAAGTAAGATATCCTCCGAAATAGGAGAGAATAGACAGCGAGCAGTCGTTACTAAAGGATGAAAGTTCAAGAGAAAGAGGCGTCCATGCTTCCTACCCTTGCCAACCACCTTCCTTGTTGCCAGATCCTGCACAAGACAACAATCAGGAAAGAAGATGACGAGGCAATTATTTTCAACAAGTTGTCCAACTGAAATTAAATTAGTTGACAGTTTGGGGACAGAGAGAATATTTTTCAGAGTAAAGCGATGAAAAGGTGAAGGCGTAAGGGACAAGGTCCCAACAGTGCTAATGGACAAACGTGCACCATTAGCTGTAGAGATCACTTGTGTTCCAGTATATGGGAGCACATTTGTGAGACAAAAAGAGGTGCCGATCATTTGATTTGAGGCACCAGAATCAATATACCAAGGTTTAGAGATACCGGACAGGCCTACAGTAGAGAGGGCCTAAATAATTTGTTGAATTTGCTCAGCACTTAGAGGGATCCATTGATGGGAGGCACAGAGGAGTTATCAAATAGCGAGGGAGAATCTCCAGTGGTAATAAGGGCCTGTTCCGTGGCACGCTTCTTTTTACGACAGTCTTGAATTGTGTGACCTTGAATTTTGCAGTATGCACATGTGGGACTTTCTGGGCAGGCATTGGCGAAGTGTCCAAGCTTTTGACATCGAAAGCATTTGACTTGAGCCACATTACGAGGAGGCCTAGGCTTTGGCATAGAAGCCCATAAGACTGCATCAGAGGAGCCAGGAGGATGCGGAACAATAGTGAGAGCCTTCAAGCACTGCTCCTCAAAGAGGAGGTCGCTTATGATTGTGCTCATGGTTGGTACGGTATTGTGATTGAGAATAGCCGCCTTGCAGTGCTCAAACACAGGGCGCAGTTTCATAAGAAACTGACGTACACGAGTAGCCTCACGGATGGTTTGGTAAATTGGAATGACAGCATCAGGGAATTCTGTATCCATCATTGCCATCTGTGTCTAGATGGCCACCATGGAGTTGTAAAACTTTTGAATAGTGAGGTCTCCTTGAGACATTTGAACTAGATCCTGTTCGAGTCGATACAATCGAGAACCATTGCTCTGTTGATAGATGACCTGTAAATGATCCCACATAGCTTTTGCCGTCCTATGTGGGGTGAGACCAACATCAATCGTCTTGTCGACAGAGTCCAAGATCTAAGTGATGATCTTCCCATTAATTGTCTTCCAAGTTGCAAACTCTTTTTGATTAGTGGCATGAGGTGTTGGGGTCGATTTATCGATCATTCCCCATAACCCACGACCCTCTAGAGAACTCTGGAAATGGATTGAACATAGTCCATAGTTGCTTCCGTCAAAGGCACAACAAGGTGCATCACGTTCATGATCCATGGTAATGTCACAATGAGTCACCACTCGAATAACAATTTTTTTTACAAATCCCAACTCTTCCCTAGATTGTGCTTGGTTACTGTGTTCACTGGGAACCACAACCAAAGAAGAATCAAGTCTTTGAATGATAAATGAAGATGGTGATGTTAATGGAAGAAGGAATATTTGGGTATGTGAGCGTGCATGGTGCACCTGATGTGATAAACAAAGTTGTAGTACTTTGTAAACAAAGTTGAATATGCCTTGGGAAACCAAGGCTCAGATCCAACCGATCGGAGCAAGAAACAAAGAGGAAGATAACTTTATTTCTTTGCTTTGAAAAGAAGTAAAGAGCCAAAGGTTCAGATCCACCTGATCGGAGTAGTGAAGATCTCGGGACACGAGAGCTTTTGGATGAGGAAAATCATAGCTGGGCGGAGTCGATCTTGGGGAAGGAAGTCACGGATCTGAGACGGTGGCTATACGGGCACCGATTGGAATTGAGAGGCTTTGTTCGGTATGTCGCCGATCTCGTTGGACGAGAATGCTGGATCCATACCAACAAGAGGAAGCACGGATCAGGGCTCTGATACCATGATAACAATGGTAGAAGAAGAGAAGGTAATCTCCCTTTTTCTCTATATCTCATTCTCTGTGATATTCCCCTCTTTATATAGCCGTTTTACATACCCATTTAGGGCAAAATTTCGGACAATTATACCCACGATTCTTGGGTTCATTCAGGGAAGGATTTAGGCTAATTATATCCCTGATTCTAGGGATTTATACAAGCTTGATTTGGGGATCTATACAAGGTAAATCACTGCTGGGTTATTATGGAATACGACCCGGGATTCAGACCTCTATGTTCTGACAAGCCGAGTACCGCTAAGTTATGGTTTTCACTCTATTGGAAACCTAGAAATAATTTGTGGATATATATATATATATATATATATATATATATATATATATATATATATATATATATATATATATATATATATATATATATATATATATATATATATATATATATATATATATATATATATATATATATATATATATATATATATATATATACACATGGGTCAGGTTCAATGGACACTGTTTTTGCACTCAAATTTTTATACCGATTTTCAAATCATTAGATAGAGGTTTCAGAATTTCTTGATTTTTTGTGAGCATAATCACCTTGACTTAGTGTTGGAAGTTAATCCGGGTCAGAGGCTCGCAGCGGAAACGATTTGGCGGTCGAAAGACCGTTCATGGTGCACGTTACACGATTTAATTTTTCACAGAAACTAATCTACATATGTGTGCATGTGTATGCACGAGAATCGAAAACCCCTAACGGCAATCTAGCGTAATGATTAACTAGCATGGATGCAAATCATAATGCTCGCTAGATCTACATGTTAGATTACACATACCTTTCGTACGGATCTTTTAACCGCGGAGGATTGTCTTCTTTGTCGATGGAGACGGAAGATCGTTCGCGAAGATGCCGACGGTACGAATGGAGATGTTACCTTCTTGTTCACCCGATCTCACACGATGCACGGAACGTCGCTCTCGGATCTCTGAGTGCCTCCGAAGAACGACCCTTCTCCTTCTTCAGAACTCCACGCGAGGAAGACGAAGTAGCAAGCGGGAAACGGAGAGAGATTAGGGAGAGAACTAGAAAGATGAGAGAGAGGGGGGTTCGGTTTTTCTAGTGCATGGGGCCGGCGCCCATAGGTGCCTTTATAGGGCCGGCCAACACCCCTTGGATAAGGATCCAAGGGGATATTAACCCCCTCTCATTATCTCTCCATTATCTCCCTTTTATCTCTCCGCGTATTTATCCGTTTTCCCACTTTTTAGGGCTCGATTTTAACCGATTTATCGCCCCATCCCTATCCATATGGCCGGCCCTATAGATGAGGGATTCTTATCCCTACATCATAGGGCCGGCCCTAGTGAGGTGTCCCACCACTAGGGTCGGCCAACAGTGAGGTCCGGCAGAGTGAGGTTTTTACCAAAACGCCCCGACGCCTCATTTTGACCATTTCTAGCGTGCGATACCTAACGGCCATTACTTAAGTGATATCTACTAGTTACTTACTATTAACTGAGGCCACCGGAAGGTGCCTCTAGCAAAGTCAACTAGTCAACTCGCAACATACCCCGGTGCATCGCACCTATGCAGCGAAGTTCACTTATGGCTAGGGATTACAACATACGACTCCGTACTAGTCTCGGGCTCAACCCTTAGTACTCGTATGTAGTTACGCATCTACCGTGCTCTAGTGCCAAGCACACACGGAGCGTATACTTCTTTCTTCCTCCTACTTATGGTGTTCCGAGGAGACGGTTCAAGAACCGTACATAATGTTGATAAGGTGGAACCATCAGGGACCGGGGTTCATGGCTTCCAACTCAAGCTCGATCGACACACTACCCGAGTGTACCATCGATCCTCTGAGCTCGAGTTAACCTGCGTAGCCACCCAGAGTGCGACGCAGGCTGCACTCCAATTCACCCAGACTTACTATGTTCTCCATCATACCCCTGCTCTCCGCTTAGTAGTGGTAAACCCGCTGTCCCTCCACTTGATGCCATGATTCACTTCGAGCGGTGAAGACTACCGTCAGACTCGAACGATCATATGACTTGGTTCCTTCCAGGTTGACCTATACATCGTACCTCTGATTACCCCGTCGAGTAATCGAACCCGGTCAACAGTCAAACTGATGACCACCAGGCCTGGGTTTGGTACAGTGTAAGTCACACCAAGGAACGCACCTCCCATCAGGGGTGTGGATGGCCTGCAGGAGTGACACGCTAATGCAACGCCAGCCGGGTAACCCAGTACACCGTGGTTTTGGATCACTGCATATGGACCCTCACACATTGGTGCGCCAAAGCACCACGCAACTGGTTAGTCCATCAGACGTGGCTCCTCAGGGTTTAGGACCGTTTTACCCTAAGCAGAAACACGGCTTAGTGTACCAGTGTCTGCTCACTGATCTGTACACCGTGTTAGTTCCGTTCAGCCACAGACACTGTGCCTGGTGATGACCATGGTGAAGACATCCCATGAACTGTCATCGCCAACAGCTTAACATGATGAGGCGACCAACCTGATCATAGCTGCGAACTTATTTAGGTTATACGGGACCAATCCACTTAGTCTTCAACTCAGTGGACTACCATATAACCATGGCTCTCTGTTCTCTAAAGAACACGTAACTATGTTACGCACCTATATGCATCTCATATATTAATAACTATCAATCTTTATTAGACCAAAACATAAAGTTTTACAAGCTTAGAACACATCAATCCTAACAATCTCCCACTTGGTCTAGCGAAGCAAAACGGTTTTGACTCCCATCGCGTCCACATGTCACTCGAATGCCTTGGTAGGTATTGCCTTTGTGAAAGGATCAGCAACATTATCTGTAGATGCAATCTGCGTCACCGCTACTCGCCCTTGCTTTTGAAACTGCCGAATCAAGTGGAACTTGCGCTCGATGTGCTTCCCTTTTTGGTGATGTCTTGGCTCCTTGGCTTGTGCTACCGCCCCACTATTGTCGCAGTAAAGCACAATAGGTAACTGGGCCTCTGGTACACATCCCAAATCCGTAAGTAATTTCTTGAGCCATACCGCCTCTTTGGCTGCCTCGCACGCTGCAACGTACTCAGCCTCTGTGGTAGAGTCTGCGATGCATTTCTGCTTCACACTCTGCCAATTAACCGCTCCTCCTCCTAGCATAAACACAAAACCTGATGTCGACTTTCTGGATTCCAAATCTGACATAAAGTTAGAATCTGTATATCCAATCTGCGTCAGTTCTTGTCTAGTGTATACCAACTCATAGTCCCTTGTTCTACGAAGGTACTTGAGTATACACTTCACAGCTGTCCAGTGATCTGGACCCGGATTCGACTGAAACCGACCCATCATGCCTACTGCGAAACAGATATCTGGCCTTGTACAATGCATAGCATACATTAGACTACCCAATGCCGAGGCATAAGGTATCTTCTGCATTTCTGCTCTCTCCTCAGGTGTCTTAGGACATTGATCCTTAGACAGTTTTATGCCATGTCTAAATGGCACAAAACCCTTCTTGGAGTTTTGCATGTCAAATCTAGCCATAACCTTATCTATGTACGCAGCCTGTGACAGCGAGAGAATCCTGTTCTGGCGATCACGTGTTACCTTGATCCCCAAAACATAACTCGCTTCACCTAGGTCTTTCATATCGAACTGTGTTGACAACCAGACCTTTACCGTTGATAATGTTCCTACATCATTTCCAATGAGCAGAATATCATCTACGTAAAGTATCAAATATACTACTGTGGTCTTATCAGTCCTCTTGTATACACATGGTTCATCCTCGTTTTGAGTAAATCCATATGACTGGATTGCCTGATCAAAACGGATGTTCCAACTTCTAGATGCTTGCTTTAGTCCATAAATGGACTTCTGCAACTTGCAAACTAGATGTTCCTGACCCTCTGACTCAAAGCCTGGTGGCTGAATCATATAAATGTCTTCTTCCAAATTTCCATTAAGGAATGCTGTCTTGACATCCATTTGCCAGATCTCCCAGTCATAATGGGCTGCAATGGATAGGAGGATCCGAATAGACTTTATCATAGCTACCGGCGAGAAGGTTTCGTCAAAGTCGATCCCTTCTCTCTGGGTGTAACCCTTGGCAACTAATCTAGCTTTATAAGTCTCTATTGTACCATCGGATCCTCTCTTCTTCTTATACACCCACTTATACCCAATAGGTTTAATATTGGATGATGGTGTAACAAGAGTCCAGACTGCGTTATGGGACATTGATTCAATTTCTACCTCCATAGCCTTTTGCCAGTCAGAGCTGTCAGAAGCTCCCACTGCCTCATTGTAGCTCAGTGGGTCATCCTCTTGACCCTCTGGATCAACCAATAAGGTTTCTCCATAGTATCTGTCAGGAGCTCTGATGTTTCTTCCACTGCGACGAGGTGGTGGTGGTGTTACAGGATTAATAGGTTCTACAGTATCTAGTATATTATTATCTGTAATGTCAGCTCCCACTATGATTTTGGATGCGCTCTCTGATCTAGTACCCAGTAGCTCATCCAGAACTACTTTACTAGTAGGTTTGTGGTCCACAATATAATCCTGTTCTAGGAAATAGGCGTTCGTAGAAACGATCACTTTCTTTTCCTCAGGATCATAAAATAGACCACCTTTGGTCTCCTTGGAATACCCTACAAATAAGCATACTCTGGTTTTAGATTCCATCTTTTCCCTCTTATCCCTTCGCACATGTGCAGGGCATCCCCATATTCTGAAATGCTGTATCAATGGCTTTCGCTTTGACCACAGTTCTCTAGGGGTCAGAGGCACTGACTTAGACGGAACGTGATTCAGAATATAAACTGCTGTTTGTAGGGCATATCCCCAAAAGGTCATTGGTAAACTGGCGTAACTCATCATGCTACGAACCATGTCCAACAAGGTTCGATTCCTTCTCTCGGAAACTCCATTCTGTTGTGGGGTACCTGGAGCAGTTAACTGGGATTTTATCCCATGCTCCACCATATACCCTAGGAACTCGTCAGATAGGTATTCACCTCCTCGATCAGATCGAAGGGTTTTTATATATTTACCTGTCTGCTTTTCTACTTCAGCCCTGAACTCTTTGAACATGTCAAAGGATTCCGACTTCCGATGCATCAGGTAAATGTAACCATATCTTGAGTAATCATCAATGAATGTGATGAAATACTCATGGCCTCCTATCGCCTTGACGTTCATGGGTCCACATACATCCGAATGGATTAACTCTAACACCTCGGTAGCTCTTACTCCTTTGCCTTTAAAGGACCTCTTGGTCATCTTGCCTTCCAGGCAGGATTCACAGGTGGGAAGGATCTCCGTAGGATCTGTTTCCAGAAGCCCGGCCTTCACCATTCTATGGATCCTATCTAAGGCAATATGCCCAAGTCGTAAGTGCCACAGGTGGGTTAAATTTTCCGAAGGATTCTTACGCTTAGATGAATTAACATTAAATGCTGAAGTTATTATGTTATCTTTTTCAAATTTAGGACTTACAACATAGAGATGATTATGAACCATTCCTCTTATTATAAAAGTTCCATTCAGTTTAAATGACACACCAGAAGCATCAAAATAAACTGAATAACCTTCATTAACTAAAGAAGAAACAGAAATTAAGTTACGTCGCAAGGACGGTACATAAAAGACATCTCTAAGTGTCAAAGTCTTATTATTCGAAAAACTAAGATTAACATCTCCAATAGCTTCAGCAGCAGCCACGGCCTCAGTTCCCATGCTCAGGGTCACTTCTCCATCAAGCAATCTTCTGCTTTCCCGAAACCCCTGAAGAGAGTTACAGGCATGGTTAGTGGATCCAGAATCCACAATCCAACTAGCAAAAGTACTATTACTTGAAAGAAATGATTCAACAACAAAGAGTTGTAGATTACCTTCACCAGCATTCTGAGGCTTCTTGCAGTCCTTCTTCCAATGACCCTTCTGGCCACACCGGAAGCACTTCGTGCCTGGTTTCTTTGATTATCCAGACCTAGAGGCTCCATCAGAGTCCTGCACAGGCAATGACTTAGGTTTCCTTTTATGTTTCTTGCCCTGAGGTTTACCAGGCTTCTTGAAGGATCTGCGTTGCACGTGAAGTGCTTCGCCCTTCTGCTTGAAGCCATCCTCAGCTGCCTGGAGAGCTCCCAGAAGCTCTACATTTGTCATAGCCAACTTGTTCAAATTAAAGTTGGTGATAAAGCCTTCAAAGGCTCCAGACAGTGACGAGAGGAAGATGTCTGTCATCACCTCGCCTTCTAGCACAATGTCCATGGTGGCTAGTTCGTTCTGGAACCTAAACATTTTCATCATGTGTTCCCGAACCAGCGTCCCATTGGACATCTTAGTACCGACGAGTTTCTTGATGGTAAGGTATCGCGTAACGCGATTGTGACCTTCAAACATCTCCTTCAAATACAACATCATGTCAGAAGCGTCGGGCATCTCCTCGACTTGCTTCTGCAGAGTTGTTTGCAAGGATGCTATTATATAGCATTTACATATCTCATTGGATTCCTTCCAGTCAGTGAATGCCTTTAACTGTGCCTCTGTGGCATTGGGTCCTGGCAAATTTGGCTCAGGGTCATTAAGGGCTGACATATGTTTACCAATCCTTAGGACCAGGTACAGGTTGCGCTTCCAGTCCTCATAGTTGGGACCGGTAAGTTTGTGGTCATTTAGGATAGCGGACAGGGGGTCTAACTTAGTCATCTGAAAATAAAGATTGAATAATGAGTATGCATAAAAACTTATTTTATGGATTTTTAAAACAAGCTAATTATATCCATATGTCGACGCTACCCTCAAGCGAAGTCATTACCATGGATTAATTAACCATGTATGTAGGATCTCGGAATCGACTGTACCTGCCCTAGGGGGCATCATACAGCGTCAATCCGCTCACACGGGCCTTTTCCTTGACCCTATCCAAATCTGCCAACTAAGGGCTGTGATGGACCATGGTTATCTTTCGGCCAGTACCACGTGATCACCGTTGTCTTCGCAACGAATACCTCACGTGTACTTAGGATGCTTACCCACGAGCCTAAGCAATTACGACACGGGAGTTCATGCGGCCCCCACTAGGGTGGGATGAAAAGCCCTTCTCTCCTGGCCCCGTAATCGCCATATCCACAGGGAGGTCATTAAGTAATTTGGCATGGAAACACACAGCTCCCACCCTAGGGGGTGTGAAGTTATGCATCCCCACCCAAACACAAAACGACTGGCCGTGGAGGCCAGAGGATCTTATAAAAGTCCTCTCTTGCATCCCTTATAAATCTGAGGGTTATTTTGCGAGTATGAATTTATGCAAATGCAAAGGTAGCGACCTCCTAAATACTAGACCCTGGTCACACCATGCTCCCACTAGCGTTCAAACCTTTCGCCTAGCATTAATCACTCTCGGAATATCATAGTCCCTGCCTCAAGTGGATTTCTCCATTCAAGGGTCACATTACATATTCCAAGAGTATCGATGCTTTGCAAAATTGGTTATCACGCTAATGCTCTGGAGCTAATCCTAGAGTCAGACTCACTGGAAAGGACTCCCACTAGTCATGGCGCCTCGCTTATAGATTTGACAATTGATGTTCAATGGATCTCCATCTCATCTTTGATTTCGATGCTGGCCAAATAGGCACACCCGACTAGTCGGGTGCTCTCCTAATGGTGGCATAACCATATGTGATGGGATCCCACTAACATCAAAAGTCAACTAAATAATAGGCGTCATCTAGCGGGATCCTAACCTCAAACAGTCGCTTGGACCGGAGGGGAAAGGCATCCCTTTGAAAACTGATAATCATATTATCTCATCGGGGTTCGATATGAAGCATAAAGAACTAATTAAAGAAAGCAACCATAAAAAACTGAATTAAGTTCAGGGTCCGACCCCTGAACCTAATTAGCACAGCGCAGGCCTCTAGCTTTCTTCGCAAGGTTCCTCGGTCCGGCTCCTCCGTCGCGCTTGCGAACACTTTGCCGGATCGTCTTCATCCTCCAGGGTTCCGCTTCCGCTCCCGATGGTGGATTTCTTTGGCACGTCTTTCTTCTCGATCTGTAACTGAAAAAGTCTAGTACGCTACGAGCAAGTGCTCGGTCGTACACAATTTCCTAGAAAGAAAAGAAAACACACCTAGAAAAAGGCCATGGGAAACCGAGGATGGACAAACCCCATCGCTCGCCCAATCTATGGCTCAATTACATATCCACACACAGAAAGCAAATCCAGACAATTGCTAACTCGGGGTCCGACCCCCGGTAGCAAGCACAAAGCATAGATCTAGATTTTTTATAGCGGCGCCCTGCAAGAATGATTAATAGAACAAGCACAATCTATATATATGCATGATCTAAGCGTATGAACCCCGATGATCTCACGCATTCATCATGCGCCCACATGTTCGTTTCATGAAAAAACGTGAAACGCACACCACTAATGCGGCTCTGATACCAATTGTTGGAAGTTAATCCGGGTCAGAGGCTCGCAGCGGAAACGATTTGGCGGTCGAAAGACCGTTCATGGTGCACGTTACACGATTTAATTTTTCACAGAAACTAATCTACATATGTGTGCATGTGTATGCACGAGAATCGAAAACCCCTAACGGCAATCTAGCGTAATGATTAACTAGTATGGATGCAAATCATAATGCTCGCTAGATCTACATGTTAGATTACACATACCTTTCGTACGGATCTTTTAACCGCGGAGGATTGTCTTCTTTGTCGATGGAGACGGAAGATCGTTCGCGAAGATGCCGACGGTACGAATGGAGATGTTACCTTCTTGTTCACCCGATCTCACACGATGCACGGAACGTCGCTCTCGGATCTCTGAGTGCCTCCGAAGAACGACCCTTCTCCTTCTTCAGAACTCCACGCGAGGAAGACGAAGTAGCAAGCGGGAAACGGAGAGAGATTAGGGAGAGAACTAGAGAGATGAGAGAGAGGGGGGTTCGGTTTTTCTAGTGCATGGGGCCGGCGCCCATAGGTGCCTTTATAGGGCCGGCCAACACCCCTTGGATAAGGATCCAAGGGGATATTAACCCCCTCTCATTATCTCTCCATTATCTCCCTTTTATCTCTCCGCGTATTTATCCGTTTTCCCACTTTTTAGGGCTCGATTTTAACCGATTTATCGCCCCATCCCTATCCATATGGCCGGCCCTATAGATGAGGGATTCTTATCCCTACATCATAGGGCCGGCCCTAGTGAGGTGTCCCACCACTAGGGTCGGCCAACAGTGAGGTCCGGCAGAGTGAGGTTTTTACCAAAACGCCCCGACGCCTCATTTTGACCATTTCTAGCGTGCGATACCTAACGGCCATTACTTAAGTGATATCTACTAGTTACTTACTATTAACTGAGGCCACCGGAAGGTGACTCTAGCAAAGTCAACTAGTCAACTCGCAACATACCCCGGTGCATCGCACCTATGCAGCGAAGTTCACTTATGGCTAGGGATTACAACATACGACTCCGTACTAGTCTCGGGCTCAACCCTTAGTACTCGTATGTAGTTACGCATCTACCGTGCTCTAGTGCCAAGCACACACGGAGCGTATACTTCTTTCTTCCTCCTGCTTATGGTGTTCCGAGGAGACGGTTCAAGAACCGTACATAATGTTGATAAGGTGGAACCATCAGGGACCGGGGTTCATGGCTTCCAACTCAAGCTCGATCGACACACTACCCGAGTGTACCATCGATCCTCTGAGCTCGAGTTAACCTGCGTAGCCACCCAGAGTGCGACGCAGGCTGCACTCCAATTCACCCAGACTTACTATGTTCTCCATCATACCCCTGCTCTCCGCTTAGTAGTGGTAAACCCGCTGTCCCTCCACTTGATGCCATGATTCACTTCGAGCGGTGAAGACTACCGTCAGACTCGAACGATCATATGACTTGGTTCCTTCCAGGTTGACCTATACATCGTACCTCTGATTACCCCGTCGAGTAATCGAACCCGATCAACAGTCAAACTGATGACCACCAGGCCTGGGTTTGGTACAGTGTAAGTCACACCAAGGAACGCACCTCCCATCAGGGGTGTGGATGGCCTGCAGGAGTGACATGCTAATGCAACGCCAGCCGGGTAACCCAGTACACCGTGGTTTTGGATCACTGCTTATGGACCCTCACACATTGGTGCGCCAAAGCACCACGCAACTGGTTAGTCCATCAGACGTGGCTCCTCAGGGTTTAGGACCGTTTTACCCTAAGAAGAAACACGGCTTAGTGTACCAGTGTCTGCTCACTGATCTGTACACCGTGTTAGTTCCGTTCAGCCATAGACACTGTGCCTGGTGATGACCATGGTGAAGACATCCCATGAACTGTCATCGCCAACAGCTTAACATGATGAGGCGACCAACCTGATCATAGCTGCGAACTTATTTAAGTTATACGGGACCAATTCACTTAGTCTTCAACTCAGTGGACTACCATATAACCATGGCTCTCTGTTCTCTAAAGAACACGTAACTATGTTACGCACCTATATGCATCTCATATATTAATAACTATCAATCTTTATTAGACCAAAACATAAAGTTTTACAAGCTTAGAACACATCAATCCTAACACTTAGATAGCACGCTCACAAAAAATCAGCACATTCTAAAGCCTCCAAGTACATCAAAACAAAAAGGCTTTATCGACCGTCCATTTTAATCGTTAACTTGAAGAGCACATTTAATAAGTCTAGAGGATTTAGAATGTGCTGATCTTTTGTGGATGTGTTATCTAAGACAATATGATTACGCTCACAAAAAATCAAGAAATTTTGAAACCTTTATCTAATGATTTGAAAATCGGTGTAAACAATTGAATGCAAAAATAGGGTCAGGTTCAATGGACACTATTTTTGTACTCAATTGTTTACACCGATTTTTAAATCATTAGATAGAGATTTCAAAATTTTTTGATTTATTGTGAGCATAATCACATTGTCTTAGATAACACATCCACAAAAAATCAGCACATTCTAAAGGCTCTAGACTTATTAAATGTGCTTTTCAGGTTAACGATTAAAATGGACGGTCAATTGAAGAGGAGGGTCAGGTTCAATGGACATTGTTTTTGCACTCAATTGTTTACATCGATTTTCAAATCATTAGATAGAGGTTTCAAAATTTCTTATTTTTTGTGAGGATAATCACATTGTCTTAGATAACACATCCACAAAAAATCAGCAAATTCTAAAGCCTCTAGACTTATTAAATGTGCCCTTCAAGTTAATGATTAAAATGGACGGTCGATTAAAATCGGTGTAAAAATTTGAGTGCAAAAACAATGTATGTATATATATATATATATATATATATATATATATATATATATATATATATATATATATATATATATATATATATATATATATATATATATATATATATATATATATATATATATATATATATATATATGGGTCAGGATCGGATGACCCAGCAAATTTTGACCCATTAATAACCCAACACTCTTTGATGCACTTAGAGGTTATAGAATGGGCTGATTTTTTGTAGACATGTCGTCTATGGTATATTGATCACACTCATAAAAATTCAGCCCATTCTAAAACCTCTAGGTGCATCAAATGCACTCTTCAAATCAACGATTTTTTACTGTTAATTTTAACCGTTGATTTGAAAATCTCATTTGATTCACCTAGAGGTTTTAGAATGGGCTGATTTTTTGTGAGGATGATCAACATATCATAGACAACATGTCTACAAAAAATCAGCCCATTCTAAAACCTTTAGGTGCCTCAAAAGGTGCTGGGTTATTTGCTAGGTCATCCGATCCTGACCCTATATATATATATATATATATAGGGGCATGCTATAATGCGGCATGCGGTAAGTGCGGCATTGCACTACAGCCGTCTGATGCACGCGCTGCGTGCATGCGATACACGCAGCGGTGCATCAGACGGTTGCGGTGAGGTGCCGCACTTACCGCATGCCTCATTATAGCATGCCCCTATATATATATATATATATATATATATATATATATATATATATATATATATATATATATATATATATATAGGGGTATGCTAAAATGAGGCATGCGGTGCGTGCGGCATCGCACCACAGCCGTCTGATGCACTGCTGCGTGCATCGCATGCACGCAGCGCGTGCATCAGACGGCTGCGGTGCGATGCCGCACGCACCGCATGCCGCATTCTAGCACTTGCATATATATATATATATATATATATATATATATATATATATATAGAGAGAGAGAGAGAGAGGGAGAGAAATGCTTGAATGCGGCATGCGGTGCGTGCGGCATCGCACCGCAGCCGTGTGATGCACTGCTGCGTGCATCGCATGCACGCAGTTCATGCATCACACGGCTGCGGTGCGATGCCGCACGCACCGCATGCCGCATTCAAGCATTTCTCTCTCTCTCTCTCTCTATATATATATATATATATATATATATGTATATATATTTATATGTATGTATATATATTTATATTTATGTATATATATATATATATATATATATATATATATATATATATATATATATATATATATATAGTAGTGATACATTGCGGCCGGTAACATGCGGCCTTAACGTGCGGCACCCGCTTCCGGGGCATTTTGGGAATTTTGTTTTTTTGGGGATTGATCACCCACCCTTGGATAGCACACACAAAAAATTTCAGCCCAATCCAAGCCCTGTAGGCCGTCCAAATGTGTTGATCAAAATGACAAAAAAAATAAAGGACCGATAAAAGTCGATCACATTTGGACGGCCTACAGGGCTTGGATCGGGTTGAAATTTTGTGGGTGTGCTATCCAAGGGTGGGTGATCAATCCCCAAAAAAAAAAATTCCAAAATGCCCCGGAAGGGGGTGGCGGCACGTTACCCGGCCACAATGTATCACTACTATATATATATATATATATATATATATATATATATATATATATATATATATATATATATATATATATATATATATATATATATATATATATATATATAGGGGTTTGCTAAAATGCGGCATGCGGTGCGTGCGGCATCGCACCGCAGCCGTCTGATGCAAGCGCTGCATGCATGCGATGCACGCAGCAGTGCATCAGACGGCTGCGGTGCGATGCCGCACGCACCGCATGCCGCATTTTAGCATACCCCTATATATATATATATATATATATATATATATATATATATATATATATATAGTAGTCAGGTTCAATGGACACTGTTTTTGCACTCAATTTTTTACACCGATTTTCAAACAATTACATAAAGGTTTCAAAATTTCTTGATTTTTTGTGAGCATAATCACCTTGAATTATATATATATATATATATATATATATATATATATATATATATATATATATATATATATATATATATATATATATATATATATATATATATAACATTGTCCTCCCGACTAGCCAACACGCTAGTCCGTCCTTCAATTTGGGTGCCACATGTATATATAACTAGTATATTTTTTTTGGTATGAACTACGGGGGTTCTATTCATGGCGCCCCAGCCATGCGAAAAGGAAGCGAACTACAAATCTCCAGCTGTGTCATCTCCAAAATTACTAAAGATGAAATACAAATCGGGATAGAAAAAAAGGAAAAAACTATATGATTCATGAGAGAAAATTTAGCTAACTATTAGCACAGTCGTTTGTTCCCTTCGAACATGGTGAAATTTCAACATCATGAAAGAACAGACGTAAAGCCTGATGTCGGATACTATGTTCTGTATCCGCCATGGAGGAGAAAGATCTCTATCTAACAGGATGTTAATAAGGACTTGATTATCACCTTCCACTACCATAGAGGAGGCTTCAAGTTTGCGTAGGGTCTGAAGCCCTAAGATGATCGCACGGGCCTTAATCTCGATAGGTACACAACCCCTGAGAATAGCCCCTTCAGAATAGATATGGGCGTCGTCACTGTTGCGAAAGATGACTCCCATCGCGGCTTCGCCGTCACCTATCGCTTCGTCGACATTGACTTTCAACGTACCCTTATTAGGTGGTAGCCAGTGTGAGGGGTGAGGTGCCTGGTCCCGAGAATGGGTAGAAAAGAGATCTCTAAACAGAATGTTGGAGACCAAAATAACTAATTCTGGTCCGAGTTGTTCTCGATCAAAAATCCACCGATTCCTCGCTTTGCAAATGTTTCATAGATGTTGGCTATTGGCTTGTTTTGGAGGCATCCTAGCTAGATTGCTGTAGCAACTAGATTCACCTGAGCTCATCTTGCACGGGTGCTTGGACACCAAAGCAATATGGAACATGAATCCAAAAGACCAGACTACAAGAAGACCCGGGGATGGATCCGGTCAGTATATTTCTGATTGTTTGGGATCTATTTTTAGCTGTTGAATTGGGAGCTTGGGAGAGTCTTGTATTAAACTTATTCCTACTATATAAAGGAGGTCTAGGGTTTATTTGAAAAATATGGTTTTTGCATTGAAAGTTGGGAGGGCCGTCGTGGGAGGATTGAGGGTTTAATGAACCATAGTTGTAATCTCTTCATCGTTTTATAGTGCATCTCTCTTTGTGCCGTCGGTGGATGTAGGCAATTTGCCGAACAACCACTACGTGAAAAAGCTGAAAAAGCTACAGTTTTGCTGCTCCTAAAATGACGATTTATAGCCGTCGTAAAAAACACGGGTTTAACGACGGCTACAAACCGTCGTATTATGTATACAGTTCAGATAAAAAACTAAAGCGCGCTCTCTCTCTTTAACCCTAAACTATTTCGCCCCCTAATTTCATTTCCCTCCCACTTTTCTCCGTTCTCCCTCCTCTCCCTTGGAGAAATTCTCTCCTCGGATTGCTGCTGCCCCCTTTTCTGTGCATCATTGCTGCCTTCACCCCTAGGTTTGAATCTTTCTCTCTCTCTTCTTTGAATTTGGGGTTTTAAATGGAGTAACTGAAATTTGGATGCTGTGACAAGTTAGGGATTTAACTCTTTTCTTTGTCTTGCAAGTTCAATGCATTTCTTGATTCGTTTCTCTTCCGGGCTTTGATTTCTTATAATGCCTCTTGTTTATGTGTTTGGATCATGCAAGGTTCATTGTTTGAGGTTCTTGATCTGACATTTGAATGTTGTGATGAGTTAGGGATCATTAATTCTTGAAGGATTTGGGGTTCTCTGCTTGTTTTCTTGTTTGGGTTTAGTGTTTAGGGTTTCCATGAAGAATGAGATTAAATTCTACAATCTGGTACTTTTGATTCTTTAGTTTGGAGGGTTTGAAATGGGTTTGCAATGTGTGATTTGCTGCACAACCTTTTATTTTGTTTGCCTTCAATGATAATGCAAGAACTAGCCAAGCGGGGAGAGTGTTTTCCAAACAGCACTTTGGATAATTGATTTCTGGTAGGTTTTTCCCTTAAACAAACATCTTATAAGATTTATTTCTTTATTTTTGTAAAATAATTGATATTTCCTTTGAAGTAGTGATTACCTCCAATGTTATAAGACCCAAATCAGACGTTGACCCGGTCTGGGGCTCAGGTCACGGGTCTCTGGTTCAATCGTCCGGTCAACCGGTTAAATCGATGATATATATATATATATATATATATATATATATATATATAATATTTTTTATTAAAAAATCTAAGCTTAAAAATTCTAGTTCGTCGAGGCTCGAAGGCGGCTGACACAGGATTACAAGTCACACAAGAGCAGATTATTAAACTTCCAGTTCGTCGAGGCTCGAGGCTCGAACGATCGCAGTGTCACGCACAGGCAGATTACTAAACTTCCGGGTTTTAACCAAATCAGTCGGGCGACGGTTCTTCAAATATCTAACATTTTGATCAATTTTCACTAGGTCGTATGCATATCTGATCCAAAAGCCTGACCGGACCGGTTTAGATCCTGATTCACCAGTCCGGTCCGGTTCTGATAACACTGATTGCTTCACATGTATATCTAGACAATTACAAAATTTGTTTAAGCTAGTGGATGTTGGGTATGTAGTTAATAATGAAATAGGTTTTATATCTGTCTAGGATAAAAGACAATGTGAAATTTTCCCTCCCTTGGGGTCTCATGATAATCTTGTTCCCTGATTTATTCTTGACATTTTTGTTATTGTTGTATAGGGTAACAAAATCATACTTCTAGTTGCATATTATCAATTTCAATCTAGCTTGAGGTTGAATCCATAACCTCTAGCTAAATTATTGGCAAATAATTTTTAATAACGATTAAGTCATCTATTACCACAGCTCGGTTCAAACTAGTAACAACATAATTCACAAATTCTTGTTTACTTACTGATTTGTTGTTTTGCTTGGTTTTCAATTATGGCAAGTTTATCAATTCATGCCTTTCTAAAAATTTATGGGTGTAGAAATGAATTGATACCTCTTAAACTTCTTGGTTGTTTATGAGCTGATTGCTGTAAATTAATTATACATTTTAAATCTATGGCATTTAACACTTCTAGCAATGCCTCCACTTAAGGTTCCTTGACAAGGCAGCCATGCAAAGTCAAGATGGAAAAAACATCACCTCCTTGGTTAGTATCGAAAATGGGTTAATGACTCTATTATGCACTTTCAAGAATGATTTAATATTTATAGATTATTAGTTTTGTAGAACTAAGTGGAGTTTTAAGTTAACAATAAGTTATTGTGCAAAACTAGATGTGCAAACTGATTTATCACTATCTTTTTTCTATGTAGAAAATGTCTTTCGTTCCCCCAAACAAAGAGTGGATGAATGCTCAGAGGTGGACAGAAGAATATATACATGGCGTCGACTTATTCCTCAAGTTCACTAAAGATTCATTAGGCGATGATGACTGGTATTGTTGCCCTTGTGTTAAATGTCGTAATTTGAAGGGGAAGAAAACATCCAAAGTCATCAGGGAACATCTGATATGTGATGGTTTAGAGAAGTCGTACAAGATATGGTTCCAACATGGAGAACAATATTCCAAATGTCATCGTGTAGAGGATATGACAGGTACGTCATCTACATCTCCAGCTAACAAAGATGTGTTTCCAAGAATGGTCGATATGGTGAATGACACATTTGGAGGTGTGTATTCTGAGGACCTAGATGAATGCATGAATAAAAATCTTGATGAAAGTGAGGCCCCACATCAGATTGATAACAAACATGATGTTGGTTATAATAAGTTGATGAAGGATGTCATTCAACCGTTATATCCCTTGTGTCGAAGTAAGCATACCAAATTATCAGTGACAGTTGAGTTATTAAGCATAAAGTCCCGGCATAGTTGGTCTAATAAGAGCTTCACAGAGCTGTTACAAATAATAAAAAAAGATTTTGCCGGATCAGAATACTTTGCCAGAAAGAACATATACTGCAAAGAAGTTGGTAAAATCTTTGCGCATGGACTGTGAGATTATTCATGCATGCCCTAATGATTGCATACTATATTGGAGGGAGTATGAAAATAACAATAGTTGTCCTTACTGTGGTGAAAGTAGATAAAAACCGAGTAATAAAACCAATTCAAGATGCACACGCTTGCTGAGAAAAAAGTTAAGATACTTTCCATAAACACCAAGGTTACAGAGATTGTATAGTGTACCATGGATTGTTGAGCAAATGACATGGCATGGGAGTGTAGTGGAAAATGATACCCACATGCATCACCCACTGGATTCCCCACATTGGAAATTTAGTGAATTGTAAATGGAGCGACTTTGCTACAGAGAAACGTAATGTTCGATTAGGGCTTGCAACTGATGGATTCAATCCTTTTGGGAATAAAAATAACTCTTATAGTTGTTGGCCTGTTATGATTGTTCCATACAATCTTTCTCCATCCTTATGCATGCGAAAGGAGTTCACTATGCTATCACTTTTGATTCCAGAAAAAAATAGTCCAGGGCATAACATTGATGTCTACTTGCAGCCACTTATTGCAGAATTAAATGTATTATGGTCTATCGGATCATATACTTTTGACTCAAATAGGATGAATAGGTTGGCAATGAAGGCAATTTAATTATGGGCTATTCATGATTTTCCAGCCTATGGCCATCTGTCTGGTTGTAGAACTGCAGGAAAATATGGATGTCCAATCTGTAGCGACAAGACAGACTCGATGTGGCTAAGCAATGGAAAGAAATTTGTATATATAGGACACAGACGATTCCTAACAGATCCAAAACATCCGTTCAGATTACAAAAAACACAATTTAATGGGAAGGAAGAAAACGGGAAGCATCCCTGCAGGTTGAGTAGTACTGAAGTATTAAATAAAATGGAAAGTATTTGAACCATATTCGAAAAGCTATCTGGTAGTAAAAGGAGGAAAAATACTGATGCTGAGAGTACACAATCTGCATGGTCAAAGAGGTACATTCGGAAAGCTATCGTGTTTTTTGTGGTGTGTACTTTCTCTACTCTCTTGTTTGATTTATTTGATTTGATTGTATCTTTTTCGTATTTGTTTCCTATGCGATTGTTCGTGTGCACCCGCATGCTTCATCTAGGGTTGTTCTTTGATTTGATTCCGAAGGTAACAGAGGAGTCCTCTTCCAAGGGATTTGTGAAGACTACGATTCCTAACATAAAATTTGAAATAGAGAAATTTGATGGCATGAATAACTTCTGCATGCGGCAGTGCGAAGTAATGGTTGTTTTGATCAAACAAGAGTTGGATATTGCTTTGGAAGCAAAAAGCCCGAAAGATATGGTAGATAAGGATTGTGAGAAGATCAATCGTTAAGCATGCAACACGATTCATCTGTCTTGTGAACGATCAGAAATATTTTGTTATGAAGGAATTGAAGGCTCTGGAGTTGTGGACGAAAATGGAGGCAAAGTTTAAGGCAAAGAGAGTTGAAAATCGGCTCTATCTAAAGAAATTTTTTTTCCTTTTCAGTGAAAGTTGGGACACTCCATAACAGAGCTTATGAATGATTTTAACAAAATTCTTATAGATCTACAAAATTTGGTTGATATAATTGCATATGAAGACAAAGCATTGTTGTTGCTAAACTCATTATCTGATACTGATAAGCATCTGACTACTACTTTGCTTTATCGGAAGAAGGCGATCATCTTTAATGAGGTGTCTAATGTTTTGACGAATAATGAGTATAGAAATAATAAGAAGGCTCATATCAACTCGTCATCAGAAGCCAGCCTTGACCATCAATGGTAGATCAGAAAGTAAGGAATCAATGAAGCAAGAAAAGTCTCACTCAAAGTCGAGTGGAGTGCGATCAGAATAAAAAATTCCCGCAAAGTATGAGTGAGCCTATTATCGCAGCAAATATCATTGGAAGAAGGATTGTCCATTGTTGAAGAACAAGGACAAAAGGATGTGAAGACAAATGTTACTAGTAGTAAGGATGATTTATATATTACTCTTACTGGTTCATCTTTACTTTGTTGTTCAGATGAGTAGATTTTGGATTCAGGTTGTACTTATCACATGTGTCCCAACATAAAATATTTTTTCAGCTTTGAGGAGTTGGATGGTGGAGTTGTATTTATAGGCAATAAAAATGATTGTAAAATTATATGGATATGTAAAGTCCGATTAAAGTTGAATGATGGAACAATTAGTGAACCCCAGATATACGACATGTACCAAATCTGAAGAAGAATCTTATCTTGTTGCATGCTTTAGATTCAAAGGGCCTTAAAATTACTCTTGAAGGTGGAGTCTTAAAGTCCATTTTAGGTGCATATATATGTTCTGATGAAGGATATTCAGATGAATAATTTGACCTACTTATAGGGAAGTACACTAATTGGTGAAACAACAATTGTGGATTCGGATACTACCAGACTTTGACATATGCGGTTAGGACATGTGGTGAAAAGGTATTGCAGGAATTGGTAAAACAAGGTCTGATGGTACCTGGAAAAATCAACAACAACAGCCAGACCGAGATGGTGGATCAGCAGGCTCATTCGGAAGTCGTTTCTGAGATACAGAAGGAATCCGTTCCGGCCCCCCGCCGAAGGTTTCGAGTTCAGAGTGGAGGCTGATAGTGGAGGAGCTGCCACTAGGAACACTACCCTCATGATCAAGAGTCTCCCGAACAAGCTGAGCGAGCAAGGAGCAACTTCGGGAGCTGCTCGACAAGCGCGGCCGAAGGGAGACTCTAAAGCAACAAGGAGACGACGCCACAGAATACAACTTCCTGTATCTTCACTTGGATTTTAGGGGTGGGAGTAACTTGGGGTACACCCTAGTGAACTTCACAAGCACAAAAGGCGCGAGGACGTTGTACCGTTTCCTATGGCGCAGAGACTGGACCTCTTTTCGGTCAACCAAAGACTGCGAGGTCGCAGCCCGCTCAGGGCTGACTCTGACCACATATGACCAGCTCGCGCGCTAAGAGATCGCCCCCTTTTGCTAATAGGAAACTTAGAATGATATCCACGAACACCCACAGCTCGCTCAGGAGCTTGTCAAACCCGACACCCCCAACTCGCTAAGGAGCGCGTTAAACCCGACACCCCCAGCTCGCTCAGGAGCTCGCCTGATCAGGCAAACGGCCGAGGAGCTCACCCTTCGTCTTCCATGGTAGCCTGTGGCCGTGGCTTACAGCCCGCCCAGGGCTGACCCTCACCACATGCGACTAGCTCGCACGTGGTAGAGGTCGCCCACTGGCCGGTGCTCACAGCCCGCCCGGCGACCAGCTCGCGCGCCAAGAGATCGCCCCCTTTTGCTAATAGGAAACTTAGAATGCTATTTATGAACACCCTAAAGCTCGCCAGGAGCTCATCAAACCCGACACCCCCAGCTCGCTCAGGAGCTCGTTTGATCATGCAAACGATCGAGGAGCTCGCCTTTCGTCTTCCGAGGTCGCTTGTGGCCGTGGCTTACAGCCCGTCCAGTGCTAAACCTCACAACATGCGACAAGCTCGCACATGGTAGAGGTCGCCCAGTGGCCGGTGCTCACAGTCCGCCCGGCGACCAACTCGCACGCCAAGAGATCGCCCCCTTTTGCTAATAGGAAACTTAGAATGATATCTACGAATACGCACAGCTCGTCCAGGAGCTCGTCAAACCTGACACCCCAGCTCGCTCATGAGCTTGCCTGATCAGGCAAATGGCCGAGGAGCTTGCCCTTCGTCTTTCGAGGTCGCCTGTGGCCGTGGCTTACAGCCCGCCCAGGGCTGACCCTCACCACATACAACCAGCTCGTACGTGGTAGAGGTCGCCCAGTGGCCGGTGCTCACAGCCCGCTTGGCAACCAGCTCGCGCGGCAAGAGATCGCCCCTTTTTGCTAATAGGAAACTTAGAATGATATCTACAAACACCCACGACTCACTCAGGAGCTCGCCTGATCACGCCAACGATCAAGGAGTTTGCCTGCTGATGATAGAAGTGGTTCTGAAGGTTCCTCACCCCTAACCAGGAGCTCACCTTCTTACCCGCAGAGGTCGCCCTCAATAAGGCCGTAATGAACTGACAGGTGTCATCACCCCCATGGAGCTACGTGGACGATTGCAGTCCACGGAAGCCAGCAAACGTCGGTCTTGGCCCTCCCAGACTAGAGCTTTTCAGAATCTCCACCTAGCAAGGACAAAACTGGTACATCCCCCTTTACCACCGCTTGATAGGCTAAACGACAAAAGCCGTCAGAGCCCATGTGGGCTGGAACATGGGGGCATAGAAGGTGCTGGAAGAAGCCGCCATGTGTCAGGCTCTGACGGGTTGCAAAAGGCTATAAAGGTACCACCCCCGGCTCCAAAGTACAGGTGCCAAACCCAAAACCCTGACACTTTCCAACTACTACAGTTCTCCCCTGTTCGTGCCTATTCTAACTTGAGCGTCGGAGGGTCTGCGCTCCTGAGGGAGCCAACCATTTTCACGCTTTTTCTGTCTTGCAGGGCAACCGCTCGGACCGGTGAAAAATATCCTCTAATATTTGGCACTGTCTGTGGGATCTTTCGACTGGTTCCTGTGAGAACGCCCGCGGCCACACAACTAAAGGCCGTGCTTCTCCAGGAATACCGAGATAGCTCCGGCCACAAGGGGACAAAGGCGGGCTAGGACTTGTGCGGTACGCATCGGGCCACCTACCGAAGCTTCCCAGCCCCCTGTCTTGCTCAGTGACCAACTCCTTTTGGAGATGTTGGCCACTCAGCGGGCCATGATGGATGAACTGGCGCGACTGCAACAAGTTCCGACGGTAAGCCAAAGGGCTAATCTCTCCCCTGGCATTGTCCCGTGGACGGGAGGTTTAGCGATCTCGCCCCATCGTCCGGTAGTGTCAGCGGGAACTGCTTTCCTGCGCGACCTTCCTCTGGTTTGGAGTCGCATCAACCTTCACCGGCGTCCACGCGGTGGGCATCCCGGCAGGAGCTCCCTGCGGAGGACATAGATGCGTGCAAAGTGAAAGGGACCGCTCTAGAGCGATTGAAACGACTCGTGACTCAGCGATCCAGCAACAGGGTGACCCCGCCAACTGTCCCTCCTCGCACATTGGTGCGTCAAAGCACCACACAACTGGTTAGCTTATCAGTCATGGTTCCTAAAGGTTTAGGACCATTTTATCCTAAGCAAAACACTACTATACTAGTGTCTGCTAATCGATCTGTGCATCGTATTGGTTCTGTTCGGCCACAAATATTATGTCTGGTAATGACCATGGTGAAGACACCCATACTCTGCTATCCTAATAGCTTATCATGATGAGACGACCAACCTGATCATAGCTGTGAACTGATTTAGGTTATATGAGACCAATCCACTTAGTCTTTAACTCACGTGGACTACCATTTAGCTATAACTCTCTGTTTTAATAAGAACATATAACATTATTTCGTACCAACATGCATTTTATATAATAACATTCATCCTTTATTAATAGATCAAAACACAGTTTTACATGTTTAGACCACGCAAATTTCAATAATTCTCCAACTTGGTCTAGCAAAGCAAAAATGTTTTGACTCCCATCGCATCCACATATCGTTCAAATGCCTTGGTAGGTATCGCCTTGATAAAGGGATCAATAAAATTATCTGCAGATGCAATCTGTGTCAATGCAATTGTTGTATGCCACATAGCCGGCCGTGTGTTGTCTCTAGCAGCACACGGGATAGTTGTACATTTTTGTTTATCATCAAGCATTTATGAGGTACTTATTGTTGAGTTTTGGCACATTAAAGCAACACCCGAAGGACAAAACCCTGCCAGAACTCACCCGAGTGAGTAGGCGTTCCTGCTGCTGGACAGTGCAAGCAATTAGCGAGTTAGGCTCCATTTTTAGTTGGTTTTAGATTCCTATAGGCATGCATTTGCTCCTTTACCAAGAGAGGGGAGGGGGGGGGGGGGGGGGGGGTTGGGTTGGCATGGGAGGCTCTAGGGTATCTACGGAGATATTTGAGATTGTCTACGGAGAAGAGCAAGTCACGAAAGAAGATTGAAGGATCCGGGGGGGGGGGGGACACCTGCACGACCACTACAAGAAAGAGGGTCTTTACCGACGGACATTTTTATCACCGTCGGTAATAATAACTTTTTACCGACGGTGACAATAATATCCGTCGGTATTATAACTTCAATTTTTTAAATTTTTTTTGCACATTTATTACCGACGGTCAAACAGTATTCGTCGGTACAATTATTTATACCGACGGTACATATATGTACCGTCGGCAATATACTTTATACCGACGGCTACATAAAGACCGTCGGTAAAAGGTCACGACGATTCTCAGGGTAAAAACCAAGCCTCTGGGAAAAAATGGAACCCTGAGTTCCGTCGGAGATTTTTACCGATGGACTTTATATGTCCGTCGGTATAACTAATTATACCGACGGATCTTTTATGGCCGTCGGTACGATACCGACGGTAATTAAATATCCGTCGGTAAAATTGTCCCGACGAAACTCAGGGTAAAACCCAAGCCTCTGGAAAAAAAATGGAACCCAAACCCTGAGTTTCGTCGGGACATTATACCGACGGATATTTAATTACCGTCGGTATTCTGCCGACGGACTTATAATATCCGTCGGTAAAAAGGTATTATCGTCGTAGAGTTTTACCGACGGAAATTATTATGCCGTCGGTAAAAAGTATTATCACCGACGGAAGTTAAAATGTCCGTCGGTAAAAACCCTGTTTTATAACAGATTCAGCGATCCCCCCTTCTATTGTGTTTCGATCTAAACCCCTCCCCGCCCCTCTCTCTCTCTCTCTCTCAATCTCCCACCCTCCCCGGCCACCCTCCCCCCCTCCCTGGCCTCCCCCCCCCCTCCCCGGCCACCCTCCCCCCCCTCCCCGGCCTCCCTCCCCCCCTTCGGCCGGCCGGCCACCCTTCCCCTCTCGTGCGCGCCGGCGAGCTCCGCCTCCTATGGACTCCGGTGAGCTCCTCTCGTGTGCGCCGGCGAGCTCCTCCTCCTCCTCCTCCCCCCGGTGAGCTCCTCCTCCTTGAATGCATATTCTTACACTGATTTCACTTCAAGATTCTTGCTTGTGGATGTGAGACAGTAAATGGAGATTCCCACGTGGAATCATGGAAAAAATTCCTCCCTAGTCCTTATAACTCACTTTATTGAATCCAAGGGCGGATTTGTTGATCTGATTTCCAACGAGCAAGATTTAAAACCGGGTATTGGTCATGTTATTGGCCCGGGGTATAGTTGACTCGGTATTGGTCGGTTAGGTCTTGACCGATTTCAGCCATTTTCTTATAAAATATCAAAAATAAAAAATTTATGAACCCAACCGATACAACTTGGCCATATCGACAGATACGCGGTTAGCTTGGCCGATACGCGATAAGACTCGATATCGCCCGATGCAGCTTGATATTGGTCGATATGAACCAAGTATTGGTATCGGCTGGTGACTTAGTTCGGGCCGAACAAAACTGAGTCATACCGGCCGGTACGACATGGGTATCGGTCGAGTTTTGAAACCATGCCCTCGAGATCACTCCAAGTTCTAAATCTCTTGTTGGACATGATTAACATATCAATAAGTGCAAATAATTGTCTCTAATGCATGTGCTAAGCAACCCAATTCAGCATCTTCACCATTTTTTATTGTCAGTCTAGATTAATGTACCCATATCAGCCTTTGTCACTCATCTTCGCCTCTTCGCCTTCGCCTCCAATCGGACTCCTAAATAGAGCAAGAGTAAAACCGTCACTATGATGCTAATACTAGAACTAGATCCAAAGAAGGTGATGTTGCTAGAGATATAAATAGTTCATAGGAAAATTAGATTTAAAGGTTTATTTCCTTTTTCTACATATAACATTTCTTTCTTCTAAAAATGATGGAATAACCAATTAAAATAAGGACTTTAATTTTCTTATTGCATAGTTTTTACATTTTCTAGATTTGTTTTTTACACTTGTTCTTGTATTTATTATTTTCAGATATTTTTTACCGAATTCCAGCATGTAGGAAGACATAGGATTCTTTAAGGGGAAGAGGAGTTAGCAGTTCAAATGCTGGCCACCAACCCTAGGTTTACTATGTGACTAGCTACTCATCATAATACACCCATCCATTAGGGATGTGGATGGTCTGTAGAAGTTTTGGTTCGGTGTTCCATACTCGGGAACCGAAACCGAAATTGTGCGGAGTCTTATAACATTGTTTGAAATTATATGTCAGGTGTTGTATAGCCAGATAGACGAAGATGTCTTCGATCGATAAGAGTTGGATGCGTAATTCGAATCGCATGAGCCAAGAGTACAGAGAAGGAGTCAGGAAATTTCTGGATTTTGCATTTGAGCGTCTTGCACCGCTTGATGGAAAAATTGTGTGTCCCTGTATAGACTGCGGAAGGGTGATTAGGAAGGTTCGAGAGGAATGTGAGGTTGATCTGGTAATGCGTGGCATTGACATTACCTATACCCGTTGGTTCTCGCACGGTGAGGAGCTAGATGCAGTCCCCATGACAGCTCACGGTGAAACTTCAAACACAGTGATCGCTGATGATAATATTAATACAGACGATGACGATGACATGCAGGGTATGATACATGATTTGCAAGGTGGAATAGGCACGGAAACACCGTCAGGTGATCAGCCCAATATCGAAGCGGACAAGTTCTACAGATTGCTTAAAGATGCCGAACAACCTGTATACCCGGGGTGTGAGAAGTTTTCAAAACTCTTTTTCACTGTAAAGCTTCTTCATTTGAAGTGCCTCAATGGTTGGAGTAATAAGTCATTTAATATGTTGGTAGAGTTGTTGAAAGAGGCTTTTCCTATGGGTGAGACAGTACCGAAATCATTCTACGAGGCGAAGAAGACAATTAAAGATCTCGGTCTGGGTTATGAGAAAATTGATGCATGCGTGAACGATTGTATGTTGTACCGGAAAGAGTACGAACATGCGCGGTCATGCCACATATGCGGAGCAACGAGATATAAAGAGACGGATGCCGAGTCTAGTACCAGTCGATGGAAGAAAAATGTATCTGCAAAGGTTCTCCTATACTTCCCGCTCAGGGACAGGCTTCAGAGGCTGTTTATGTCATCGAAGACTGCTGAGCACATGAGGTGGCATGCACGAGAACGTACAGATGACGGGATTATGAGACATCCGGCCGACTCTCTGACGTGGAAAGATTTTGATCATACATATCCTGAATTCGCATGTGAAGTTCGCAACGTCAGGTTAGGGCTTGCTAGCGATGGCTTCAATCCCTTTGGGAATATGAGTGTGTCGTACAGCATTTGGCCAGTTGTCCTAGTTCCATACAATTTGCCTCCCTGGATGTGCTTAAAAAAGCCATACACAATGCTCTCCTTGCTCATTCCCGGACCCAGGTCGCCTGGTAATGATATTGACGTTTACTTGCAGCCGTTGATTGAGGAGTTGAACGAGTTATGGGAAGTTGGGGCCGATACGTATGATGCCTCGTTGCGCCAGAATTTTCGGATGCATGCGGCACTTCTATGGACCATCAACGATTTTCCTGCATATGCCAACTTATCCGGGTGGAGTACTAAAGGAAAATTAGCGTGCCCTACATGCAATAAGGAGACAGATTCATTACGGTTGAAGAACGAAGGTAAGTTCTGTTATATGGGCCATCGAAGATTCCTTGTTGACGGCCATAAGTGGAGGCAGAACAAAAGGGCTTTCAACGGCAAGAAGGAACTTGCAAAGGCCCCGGAGCAACTTTCGGGGGTAGAAGTCTTGTGCGAATTGGATCAGCTTGATGCCGTGGCACTTGGAAAAGGTAAAAAGAAGAGAACGCTTGAAGATTCTACGCGTGAGCATAACAGGAAGAAGAAGAGTATTTTCTTTAAACTACCGTACTGGAGCAGCCTACTCTTGCGGCATAACTTGGATGTCATGCATATCGAGAAAAATGTGTGTGACAACATTATAGGAACACTGCTGAATCTCGACGGTAAGACGAAGGATAATCTTAAATCTCGTCTCGATCTTAAGGAGTTGGGCATCCGAAAATCACTTCATCCCCAAGAGATTGGGGATAAGTATGTGTTGCCAGTTGCATGCTACACCATGAGCTCACAGCAAAAGGCAGCCTTATGTGCATTCCTACGGTCTGTGAAAACGCCAGACGGTTATTCTTCGAATATCGCACGATGCGTGCAAGAGAACGGCCGGAAGTTGTCTGGATTAAAGAGCCACGATTGTCATGTTCTTATGCAGCGATTGTTATCTCTTGCAATACGTGGGAATTTAACCGAAGAGGTGTCCGGTCCGTTAATTGAGCTCAGCACTTTTTTCAGACAGTTGTGCTCGAAGGTACTTAGAGTGGACCAACTTGAACAGATGGAGAGGGATATTGCGCTCACATTGTGCAAGTTAGAGATGATATTTCCACCTTCCTTCTTTGATGTCATGGTGCATTTGACCGTTCACTTGGCAAATGAGGCCAAACTCGGCGGCCCAGTTCATTACCGGTGGATGTATTTTATCGAGAGGTAATCATCTCGTCTCATTCGCACAATGTATTTGATCGTTCTTGATATATTCATCCAAATATTTTTTTCTCAAATTAGGTACTTGCGAACATTGAAATCATATGTTCGTAATAAAAGTCGTCCGGAGGGATCAATTGCTGAAGGATACCTAGCAGAAGAATGTCTAACATTCTGCTCAAGATACCTACATGGTATAGACACGCGATTCAATCAACTTGAGCGGAACTATGACGGTGGTCCAATAGACTTCGATGGGGGTCTATCTATATTTGCCGAAATGGGTAGACCTGTAGGAGGAGGCAAAACTCGTCGATTGTCTGTAGATGAGATTCAACAGGCACATATGTATGTGTTGCGCCAATGTGATGAAGTGTGGTCATTCGTTGAGTAAGCATTTTACGATCATTTACTCATTCTTTCAGTCCATTCATTAAGTATATGTGCTAATTATAATCTAATTCATAACCGGTAAAACAGGAAGCATATATAAAGCCCATCATTAATAATCGGGGTACTCGAAATGCTCCCCAAATTCATAATCGTGAATTCCCATCGTGGTTCGAGAAACATGTAAGTATTCACATCATTACTGAATTTCATTGACATCCATTACCGAACAATAATTATGTGTTCATATCATGAATGTCGTGTGGTTATTATAGGCACAGGAGCTGCACGACAACCACGATCCGCTGATGAATGAGGATCTCTGGCGCTTATCTTATAGTCCTTTGCAAGACGCAATATCGTACGATGGTTATATCGTGAACGGTTATAGATTTCGGACGAAAGATAGTGAAAAATCACGAAGAACCCAAAATAGTGGGGTTGTCGTCAACGGTCAGCAAGAAGAATTAGAAAATATCGACTTCTACGGCGTCCTCAACGAGATTCTCGAGATTAAATTCCTTGGCCAAAATCGGATCGTATTATTCAAATACGATTGGTATGATGTTAATAATCGCGGGACTGGTTATAATGTCGACAAATACGATTTTATCAGTATCAACACTGCCAAGAGATTGAATACCCAATATGAAGATCCATTCATTCTTGCCTCTCAAGCGCAACAGATATTTTATGCACCGGATAATACCTCTCCAGGTTGGCAAATTGTAGTCAGGTCACCACCCAGAGATTTTTACAACATGGGAGACAAGGATGCGGGGGTCGTCGATGATGATTTGGATGCATACCAGAATGATGAGATAATCATTGTCGACGCAGTGCACGACAAAAATGAAGATATCGACAATATAAACTGGACAGCGAATGCAGATCAAATAATAGAAGAGGGAAGCGATGAGAGTGACAGAGATGAGACAGAAATTGACTAGACCGTATGTAAATCAAATTGTTTCATATTTAAATCAAATTGTTTCATATGTATATCATATTGTTTCATATGTAAAACAATAAGTTAGCGTGTTTCGGATATGAAATAGGTTTGGATTCGATCTTATCGTCATCGGATCGACATCCGATAATACGAACTTGGAATTACTCCATATTTCGGACTTGCGAGCGGGTTCTAATTGGATATTTGACCAATTTACGCTCCGATTCACCGATTTAGAGTCTAAGTGTTGGAAAATCATAAGTTAGCGTGTTTCGGATATGAAATAGGTTTAGATTCGATCCGATCGTCATCGGATCGGCATCCGATAATTCAAAGTTGGATTTATTCCGTATTTCGGACTTGCGAGCGGGTTCTAATTGGATATTTGACCAATTTACGCTCCGATTCACCGATTTAGAGTCTAAGTGTTGGAAAATCATAAGTTAGCGTGTTTCGGATATGAAATAGGTTTGGATTCGATCCGATCGTCATCGGATCGGCATCCGATAATTCGAAGTTGGATTTATTCCGTATTTCGGACTTGCGAGCGGGTTCTAATTGGATATTTGACCAATTTACGCTCCGATTCACCGATTTAGAGTCTAAGTGTTGGAAAATCATAAGTTAGCGTGTTTCGGATATGAAATAGGTTTGGATTCGATCTGATCGTCATCGGATCGGCATCCGCTAATTTGAAGTTAGAATTATTCCGTATTTCAGACTTGCGAGCGGGTTCTAATTGGATATTTGACCAATTTACGTTCCGATTCACCGATTTAGAGTCTAAGTGTTGGAAAATCATAAGTTAGCGTGTTTCGGATATGAGATAGGTTTGGATTCGATCCGATCGGCATCCGATAATTTGAACTTGGAATTATTCCGTATTTCGGACTTGCGAGCGGGTTCTAATTGGATATTTGACCAATTTACGCTCCGATTCACCGATTTAGAGTCTAAGTGTTGGAAAATCATAAGTTAGCGTGTTTCGGATATGAAATAGGTTTGGATTCGATCCGATCGTCATCGGATCGGCATCCGGTAATTCGAAGTTGGAATTATTCCGTATTTCGGACTTGCGAGCGGGTTCTAATTGGATATATATTTGACCAATTTACGTTCCGATTCACCGATTTAGAGTCTAAGTGTTGGAAAATCATAAGTTAGCGTGTTTCGGATATGAAATAGGTTTGGATTCGATCCGATCGTCATCGGATCGGCATCCGATAATTCGAAGTTGGAATTATTCCGTATTTCGGACTTGCGAGCGGGTTCTAATTGGATATATATTTGACCAATTTATGTTCCGATTCACCGATTTAGAGTCTAAGTGTTGGAAAATCATAAGTTAGCGTGTTTCGGATATGAAATAGGTTTGGATTCGATCCGATCGTCATCGGATCGGCATCCGATAATTCGAAGTTGGAATTATTCCATATTTCGGACTTGCGAGCGGGTTCTAATTGGATATTTGACCAATTTACGATCCGATTCACCGATTTAGAATCTAAGTGTTTCATATTGTTTCATATTGTTTCATATTGCGAGCGGGTTCATATTGTTTCATATTGTTTCATATGTAAATCATACTGTTTCATATGTAAATAAAACTGTTCCATATTGTTTCATATGTAAATCTTACTGTTTCATATGTAAATTAAATTGTTTCAGATGGCATCACGGTCATATGTTCGTAGAGGCAGAGGCAGGGGTGCTCGGAGCGCTCCGGCTGCCGCCCTAGGGTCCGAGGCTGAGCCGTCCGGATCTGGTAGTGTTGTTCCTCTCTCCACACCAGCTCCTACTTTGGTCGCAGCCTCCGGAGCTTCGAGCAGTGCTCAGCACTCGGCTACAGCGTCTACGCCCATAGGTAATGTTTAGATCTAAAGTTTTATACATGTTGTAAATACTTCTTCAGTACTGATGTATATTTTATTTGCAGGGTCGACCAGGCACGTAGGCGACCGGGGCGTGACGACGGCCCGGCGCTTGTCGGCCTTACGCGAGCCGCTGCCCTTACAGTGGAGCGGCAGGACCTTTGTGGGCGAGCACGCTTCTGACGCCGCCACGTGGGTCGGCATGATAGTACGGGAGGAGAGGAATGCCCCGATTGTGGGGTTAAGGGGGTGGAAGAATATTGATGCATCCTATAAGGAGAGGATGTATCGGCAGTTTTTGGTACCTTAGTTTCATTAAAGCATTTTAGAATAATATCGTACTTCTTTATAATTTGATTTGATAAAATGACTTGTTTCTAAATTGATTTTACAGGAGAAATTTAAATGGGAGAACATGGAAACCGACACCCATCGGGAGGACTTGTTGAAGACGATGGGTGAGCGGTACAGGGATTACCGTCACGAGCTCTACCAGCTCTACGGTTACTTGGTCGGCCAGCCGGCTGAGGAGGTACAGGCTGCGGCCGGGACGAGAGACGCGCCACCGCTACACATTCTACAGTTTTTGGTCGCTCACTAGGCCACCCCTAGCTTTCAGGTATAATTATAATTTTGTTGATTCGTACTTGTTTTAATGTTATACTAAAAATTTATATTGATGTTTCAAAATTTAATTGATTGACACAGAGGAAATCTGCTATAGGCAAGCAGAATAGAAGTGCCTCGACGACACCTGCTCCAGTGAAGGGGAGGACCTCCATGCCCCAGCTTGCTCAGCAGCTGGTAAATGATACAAACATTGTTATTATTTAAAGCTCTATACATGTTATATTAAGTCATCTATTTATTTTATATGTCCAACAGACACAGTCCTTAGGCCACGAGCCTAATAGGATTGACCTTTTTGAGGCCTCTAGGAGGCGGCGTATCGATGGGGCATTTCTGGACGACAGGGTTGCCTCGCAAGTGGTAAGTAATTAAATTACTGTTAATATATTCTTATACATATGCTATAAAATATCATTGAATATCATTGGTTGTTTTTATATAGGAGAGGATGCGACTTCTGGTGACCACGTCGAGCGAGACCGGCTCCTCCAGCTCAGTATCTGTCGACTCAGCGATGGATACTGTGCTGAGACCTACCACGCACGGCCGTGTCCTCTGTACGGGCCTTGGAGTCACGCCCTCCTCCTACTTTGGACGAGAGGGTATGCGCTCGAGGGCACGGGACACCCAGACCGGTGCTATCACTCAGCTGCAGTCTATGCTAGACGCAGAGCGAGAGCAGAGGCAGGCCCTCGAGAAGAGGATTGAGGAGGAGCGAGAGCAGAGGCAGGCTCTCGAGCAGAGGGTTGAGGCGGAGAAGAAGGCCCTCGATGATGAAAGAGAAGCTCGCAGGGAACTGGAGCGTCGGCTTAATGACTTCATAAGCCGGTCTAGCGGTGGCTCATGATCAGGTACTTACTAATCTTTATAATATTAGTAAAAAATATGAATGTAGCCTCTGTCTCTCTCTCTCTCTCTCATGGTAATGATGTAGCCTCTGTTTTTCTTTTAAATGATAGAATTTTGTTTTTTAATCATGCTAGGTGTGTGCCTCGTTGGAAGAGGGATATCTCCCTCATGTCTGAAATACGGAATAATTCCAACTTCGAATTACCGGATGCCGATCCGATGATGATCGGATCGAATCCAAACCTATTTCATATCCGAAACACGCTAACTTATGATTTTCCAACACTTAGACTCTAAATCGGTGAATCGGAGCGTAAATTGGTCAAATATCAAATTAGAACCCGCTCGCAGGTCCGAAATACGGAATAATTCCAAGTTCGAATTATCGGATGCCGATCCAATGATGATCCGATCGAATCCAAACCTATTTCATATCCGAAACACGCTAACTTATGATTTTCCAACACTTAGACTCTAAATCGGTGAATCGGAACGTAAATTGGTCAAATATCCAATTAGAACCCGCTCGCAAGTCCGAAATATGGAATAATTCCAACTTCGAATTACCGGATGCCGATCCGATGACGATCGGATCGAATCCAAACCTATTTCATATCCGAAACACACTAACTTATGATTTTCCAACACTTAGACTCTAAATCGGTGAATCGGAGCGTAAATTGGTCAAATATCCAATTAGAACCCGCTCGCAAGTCCGAAATACGGAATAATTCCTAGTTCGAATTATCGGATGCCGATCCGATGATGATCCGATCGAATCCAAACCTATTTCATATCCGAAACACGCTAACTTATGATTTTCCAACACTTAGACTCTAAATCGGTGAATCAGAGCGTAAATTGGTCAAATATCCAATTAGAACCCGCTCGCAGGTCCGAAATACGGAATAATTCCAAGTTCGAATTATCGGATGCCGATCCGATGATGATCGGATCGAATCCAAACCTATTTCATATCCGAAACAAGCTAACTTATGATTTTCCAACACTTAGACTCTAAATCGGTGAATCGGAGCGTAAATTGGTCAAATATCCAATTAGAACCCGCTCGCAGGTCCGAAATACGGAATAATTCCAAGTTCGAATTATCGGATGCCGATCCGATGACGATCGGATCGAATCCAAAACTATTTCATATCCAAAACACGCTAACTTATGATTTTCCAACACTTAGACTCTAAATCGGTGAATCGGAGCGTAAATTGGTCAAATATCCAATTAGAACCCGCTCGCAAGTTCGAAATACAGAATAATTCCAAGTTCGAATTATCGGATGCCGATCCGATGACGATCCGATCGAATCCAAACCTATTTCATATCCGAAACACGCTAACTTATGATTTTCCAACACTTAGACTCTAAATCGGTGAATCGGAGCGTAAATTGGTCAAATATCCAATTAGAACCCGCTCGCAAGTCCGAAATACGGAATAATTCCAACTTCGAATTACCGGATGCCGATCCGATGACGATCGGATCGAATCCAAACCTATTTCATATCCGAAACACGCTAACTTATGATTTTCCAACACTTAGACTCTAAATCGGTGAATCGGAGCGTAAATTGGTCAAATATCCAATTAGAACCCGCTCGCAAGTCCGAAATACGGAATAATTACAACTTTGAATTACCGGATGCCGATCCGATGACGATCGGTTTGAATCCAAACCTATTTCATATCCGAAACACGCTAACTTATGATTTTCCAACACTTAGACTCTAAATCGGTGAATCGGAGCGTAAATTGGTCAAATATCCAATTAGAACCCGCTCGCAGGTCCGAAATACAGAATAATTCCAAGTTCGAATTATCGGATGCCGATCTGATGACGATCGGATCGAATCCAAACCTATTTCATATCCGAAACACGCTAACTTATGATTTTCCAACACTTAGACTCTAAATCGGTGAATCGGAGCGTAAATTGATCAAATATCCAATTAGAACCCGCTCGCAGGTCCGAAATACGGAAAAATTCCAAGTTCGAATTATCGGATGCCGATCCGATGACGATCGGATCGAATCCAAACCTATTTCATATCCGAAACACGCTAACTTATGATTTTCCAACACTTAGACTCTAAATCGGTGAATCGGAGCGTAAATTGGTCAAATATCCAATTAGAACCCACTCGCAAGTCCGAAATACGGAATAATTCCAACTTCGAATTACCGGATGCCGATCCGATGACGATCGGATCGAATCCAAACCTATTTCATATCCGAAACACGCTAACTTATGATTTTCCAACACTTAGACTCTAAATCGGTGAATCGGAGCGTAAATTGGTCAAATATCAAATTAGAACCCGCTCGCAAGTCCGAAATACGGAATAATTCCAAGTTCGAATTATCGGATGCCGATCCGATGATGATCCGATCGAATCCAAACCTATTTCATATCCGAAACACGCTAACTTATGATTTTCCAACACATAGACTCTAAATCGGTGAATCGGAGCGTAAATTTGTCAAATATCCAATTAGAACCAGCTCGCAAGTCCGAAATACGGAATAATTCCAAGTTCGAATTATCGGATGCCGATCCGATGATGATCCGATCGAATCCAAACCTATTTCATATCCGAAACACGCTAACTTATGATTTTCCAACACTTAGACTCTAAATCGGTGAATCGGAACGTAAATTGGTCAAATATCCAATTAGAACCCGCTCGCAAGTCCGAAATACGGAATAATTCCAACTTCGAATTACCGGATGCCGATCAGATGATGATCGGATCGAATCCAAACCTATTTCATATCCGAAACACGCTAACTTATGATTTTCCAACACTTAGACTCTAAATCGGTGAATCGGAGTGTAAATTGGTCAAATATCCAATTAGAACCCGCTCGCAAGTCCGAAATACGGAATAATTCCAAGTTTGAATTATCGGATGCCGATCCGATGATGATCGGATCGAATCCAAACCTATTTCATATCCGAAACACGCTAACTTATGATTTTCCAACACTTAGACTCTAAATCGGTGAATCGGAGCGTAAATTGGTCAAATATCCAATTAGAACCCGCTCGCAAGTCCGAAATACGGAATAATTCCAACTTCGAATTACCGGATGCCGATCCGATGACGATCGGATCGAATCCAAACCTATTTCTATCCGAAACACGCTAACTTATGATTTTCCAACACTTAGACTCTAAATCGGTGAATCAGAGCGTAAATTGGTCAAATATCAAATTAGAACCCGCTCGCAAGTCCGAAATACGGAATAATTCCATGTTCGAATTATCGGATGCCGATCCGATGATGATCCGATTGAATCCAAACCTATTTCATATCCGAAACACGCTAACTTATGATTTTCCAACACTTAGACTCTAAATCGGTGAATCGGAGCGTAAATTGGTCAAATATCCAATTAGAACCCGCTCGCAGATCCGAAATACGAAATAATTCCAAATTCGAATTATCGGATGCCGATCCGATGACGATCGGATCGAATCCAAACCTATTTCATATTCGAAACACGCTAACTTATGATTTTCCAACACTTAGACTCTAAATCGGTGAATCGGAGCGTAAATTGGTCAAATATCCAATTAGAACCCGCTCGCAAGTCCGAAATACGGAATAATTCCAAGTTCGAATTATCGGATGCCGATCCGATGATGATCCGATCGAATCCAAACCTATTTCATATCCGAAACACGCTAACTTATGATTTTCCAACACTTAGACTCAAAATCGGTGAATCGGAACGTAAATTGGTCAAATATCCAATTAGAACCCGCTCGCAAGTCCGAAATACGGAATAATTCCAACTTCGAATTACCGGATGCCGATCCGATGACGATCGGATCGAATCCAAACCTATTTCATATCCGAAACACGCTAACTTATGATTTTCCAACACTTAGACTCTAAATCGGTGAATCGGAGTGTAAATTGGTCAAATATCCAATTAGAACCCGCTCGTAAGTCCGAAATACGGAATAATTCCAAGTTCGAATTATCGGATGCCGATCCGATGACGATCGGATCGAATCCAAACCTATTTCATATCCGAAACACGCTAACTTATGATTTTCCAACACTTAGACTCTAAATCGGTGAATCGGAGCGTAAATTGGTCAAATATCCAATTAGAACCCGCTCGCAAGTCCGAAATACGGAATAATTCCAACTTCGAATTACCGGATGCCGATCCGATGACGATCGAATCGAATCCAAACCTATTTCATATCCGAAACACGCTAACTTATGATTTTCCAACACTTAGACTCTAAATCGGTGAATCGGAGCGTAAATTGGTCAAATATCAAATTAGAACCCGCTCGCAAGTCTGAAATACGGAATAATTCCAAGTTCGAATTATCGAATGCCGATCCGATGATGATCCGATCGAATCCAAACCTATTTCATATCCGAAACACGCTAACTTATGATTTTCCAACACTTAGACTCTAAATCGGTGAATCGGAACGTAAATTGGTCAAATATCCAATTAGAACCCGCTCGCAAGTCCGAAATACGGAATAATTCCAAGTTTGAATTATCGGATGCCGATCCGATGATGATCGGATCGAATCCAAACCTATTTCATATCCGAAACACGCTAACTTATGATTTTCCAACACTTAGACTCTAAATCGGTGAATCGGAGCGTAAATTGGTCAAATATCCAATTAGAACCCGCTCGCAAGTCCGAAATACGGAATAATTCCAACTTCGAATTACCGGATGCCGATCCGATGACGATCGGATCTAATCCAAACCTATTTCATATCCGAAACACGCTAACTTATGATTTTCCAACACTTAGACTCTAAATCGGTGAATCGGAGCGTAAATTGGTCAAATATCAAATTAGAACCCGCTCGCAAGTCCGAAATACGGAATAATTCCATGTTCGAATTATCGGATGCCGATCCGATGATGATCTGATCGAATCCAAACCTATTTCATATCCGAAACACGCTAACTTATGATTTTCCAACACTTAGACTCTAAATCGGTGAATCGGAGCGTAAATTGGTCAAATATCCAATTAGAACCCGCTCGCAGGTCCGAAATACGAAATAATTCCAAATTCGAATTATCGGATGCCGATCCGATGACGATCGGATCGAATCCAAACCTATTTCATATCCAAAACACGCTAACTTATGATTTTCCAACACTTAGACTCTAAATCGGTGAATCGGAGCGTAAATTGGTCAAATATCCAATTAGAACCCGCTCGCAAGTCCGAAATACGGAATAATTCCAAGTTCGAATTATCGGATGCCGATCCGATGATGATCCGATCGAATCCAAACCTATTTCATATCCGAAACACGCTAACTTATGATTTTTCAACACTTAGACTCTAAATCGGTGAATCGGAGCGTAAATTGGTCAAATATCCAATTAGAACCCGCAAGCAAGTCCGAAATACGGAATAATTCCAAGTTCGAATTATCGGATGCCGATCCGATGATGATCCGATCGAATCCAAACCTATTTCATATCCGAAACACGCTAACTTATGATTTTCCAACACTTAGACTCAAAATCGGTGAATCGGAACGTAAATTGGTCAAATATCCAATTAGAACCCGCTCGCAAGTCCGAAATACGGAATAATTCCAACTTCGAATTACCGGATGCCGATCCGATGACGATCGGATCGAATCCAAACCTATTTCATATCCGAAACACGCTAACTTATGATTTTCCAACACTTAGACTCTAAATCGGTGAATCGGAGTGTAAATTGGTCAAATATCCAATTAGAACCCGCTCGTAAGTCCGAAATACGGAATAATACCAAGTTCGAATTATCGGATGCCGATCCGATGACGATCGGATCGAATCAAAACCTATTTCATATCCGAAACACGCTAACTTATGATTTTCCAACACTTAGACTCTAAATCGGTGAATCGGAGCGTAAATTGGTCAAATATCCAATTAGAACCCGCTCGCAAGTCCGAAATACGGAATAATTCCAACTTCGAATTACCGGATGCCGATCCGATGACGATCGGATCGAATCCAAACCTATTTCATATCCGAAACACGCTAACTTATGATTTTCCAACACTTAGACTCTAAATCGGTGAATCGGAGCGTAAATTGGTCAAATATCAAATTAGAACCCGCTCGCAAGTCTGAAATACGGAATAATTCCAAGTTCGAATTATCGGATGCCGATCCGATGATGATCCGATCGAATCCAAACATATTTCATATCCGAAACACGCTAACTTATGATTTTCCAACACTTAGACTCTAAATCGGTGAATCGGAACGTAAATTGGTCAAATATCCAATTAGAACCCTCTCGCAAGTCCGAAATACGGAATAATTCCAAGTTCGAATTATCGGATGCTGATCCGATGACGATCGGATCGAATCCAAACCTATTTCATATCCGAAACACGCTAACTTATGATTTTCCAACACTTAGACTCTAAATCGGTGAATCGGAGCGTAAATTGGTCAAATATCCAATTAGAACCCGCTCGCAAGTCCGAAATACGGAATAAATCCAACTTCGAATTATCGGATGCCGATCCGATGATGATCGGATCGAATCCAAACCTATTTCATATCCGAAACACGCTAACTTATGATTTTCCAACACTTAGACTCTAAATCGGTGAATCGGAGCGTAAATTGTTCAAATATCCAATTAGAACCCGCTCGCAAGTCCGAAATACGGAATAATTCCAAGTTCGAATTATCGAATGCCGTTCCGATGATGATCCGATCGAATCCAAACCTAGCTATTTCATATCCGAAACACGCTAAGTTATGATTTTTCAACACTTAGACTCTAAATCGGTGAATCGGAGCGTAAATTGGTCAAATATCCAATTAGAACCCACTCGCAAGTCCGAAATACGGAATAATTCCAAGTTCGAATTATCGGATGTCGATAATTCTACGATCGGATCGAATCCAAACCTATTTCAAAACCGAAACACGCTAACTTATCATTTTTTAACGCTTAGACTCAGTTATAGATATAAACCATTTTTTTAACAAATACATGTTAATTGCAGGAGCAGGGCGGCGTCATAGGATCGATGAGAGCACCAGCGTTGGTGGTGGGCGGGCGTGGTTGAGATATGGCGGCGTCAGGGGATCGATGAGAGCACCGGCGTTGGTGGCGGGCGGGGGTGGTTGAGATAGGACATGTATCATCTCTCAGTTCTGGATTGTGTAAATATTATTTTGTAATATATAGTTATTTTTTGTTCTTGTCTATAATTGTCGGCCGGGAACTGTGGTAATATTTGATAATTTGCTGTAATTTTTTATCAATTTAGGTAATATTTTAAAATTTGCGGTAATATTTTATAAATTGTGGTAATATTTGATAAATTGTGGTAATATATTGTGGTATTGAATCACAGGAATTAAATAACATTATTTAGGTAAATTTATTAAAAAAAAAACATACTTATTACCGACGGAAATTAATTATTCCGTCGGTAATAATATTTTTATTTTTTTTTAATTATTAATAATGTGCCGACGGCATATAATATCCGTCGGTAATATATATATTATTACCGACGGGTAATATATATATGCGTCGGTAATATATATAGTATTACCGACGGTTATATAAATTTTGTCGGTAATATATATATTATTACCGACGGGTAATATATATATGTGTCGGTAATATATATAGTATTACCGACAGTATAGACTATACCCGTCGGTAAAATGGTTATATATTACCGACGTATTCTTATGTTTCGTCGGTAATACTATATTATATTAGTTTTTAATTGATTAAATATTACCGACGGCTTTAATATTACCATCGGTATTAATTATTATTACCGACGGTAATATTTGGTCCGTCGTATTGTTTTCTCCGACGCCTTCTTTCCCGACAGCCAGCGACGGAAATATCTTCCGTCGCTATAGAACATTACCGACGGAATTTTAATATTACTGACGGATATTGTCCGTCGGTAATAACTGTTTTTTTTGTAGTGGACGCTCCCCTTGGGCTCTTGGATGGTCATGAGAGTATGATAGCTGGTGACCATGGTAGAGTGCTCTTCTAGGTTGAAGGTTTGAGAGCGAGTCGAAAGACGAGGAAAGAACGGGAAATACACTATAGGATTTGCCATGGGAAGAGAAGAGAGGAAGGAAGGAAGAGAGAAAGAAGAAGAAGAAGAAGAAGAAGAAGAAGAGAGAAAGAAAGGAGGAAGAAGGAAGAAGGGAAGAGAGTGTGGAGTTTCGTCTTCGGCTTCTCCTTCAAGTTTATCAAAGTCTTTATCTGGGTTATTCGGCGTGTCTACCTCGACTTCTACTTCGACAGGCACTTTTATCTTTTTTTGATCCTCCGATATATCTTTGTGATCTCTCAGCTGGATTGTTCTCTACTTCGTGGGTGTACGTTCTGTGAGAGGGGCAAGGAGAGAGTTTGCGGGCCCGACAAACATCAACCGTTGCATGGTGTATTTTCTTGTTAGTGATAATCCAAATCCATAATTTCTTGGTGAATCCATGATGTTCGTTATTATTGTATTGAAATATTACAATAATAATAATTAATAGATTAAAAATATAGTACCAAAACAATTTGAAAAAAATAACATAAACTACTAAATATTGTTTAGGATATACGATGCATGAAATGGAGTATTTTCATAGTCGATAACAACTTTGCATGGGGTTGGCCATCATCTCTTAACAAACCCTTTTTGTATTTTGAAAAGGTGTACAATTTTCTAGGACTTATAATTTCTTCTATTTAGTATGGACTGCCGACTCTACATCACGACATATGTGCTCATACCAAACGACTGAACCTTAGGGCGTGTTTGGTTGCCAGAAGTAGTGAGGAAGTGGAAGAACTAGTGGAACTAGTACTTCCAGATGGAAGTCCCAGCTCAGCTATTTGGTTGCATGGAAGTGGGCAGACTCAGAACTCTAGTTTTTAGGACTTTCACCGATTTTGTTGTTGCCATTAAATGGGCTTGTTTTGATCGACCATTAAAAAAGTGAATATGTGTGGGCATCGAAATTAACCCACGGGTCGAACCCGATTTGTACACGAAAAATAGGTCCGCACTCAACGGCCTTCGGGTCGAACCCGACTCGCCCACGCAACTTGGGCCCGCACATAACAGCCCACATGCGGAAATCCGGCCCATACACAACGGCCCACGTGCAACTTGGGCCCGCACACAACGGCCCGCATGCAAAATTGGGCCCGCACACAACGGCCCGCATGCAAAATTGGGCCCGCACACAAACGGCCCGCATATGCACTCGGCCCGCGTGCAAATTCGGCTCGCGCGTCGCAGCCCAACTCAAAGCAAGCGGGTCCCACCGGACCCGCTACCCGAACACAAAGAGGGGGGGGCCACCGGCCCCCCTTCTAGAAAACCGTGCCCCCCTCATGGAGAGGTGGGGCCGGCCATAAAAGAAAAAGAAAAGAAAAGAAAAAGAAAAAGAAAAGAAAAAGAAAAAGAAAAGAAAAAGAAAAGAAAAGAAAAAGAAAAAGAAATCAAAAACCGCCTCGATGCGGGGGGAGGTGGCGTGAACGTCTACACAGCCGTAGATCCGCGACGATCCCTCGATCCAACGGACAAGATGACGTTGTGTCGCCATCCGATCCAAAAGTGCAACAAGAATAACAACTCAATCTTTAAAAGATCGAGTCACATCTAGCCCGTAACCACCCCAACTAAAAAGGAGGGGATCGAGTTTGTTTCCCCGAATCAAGGAACAATATCTTGATGGTTATGGGGGGTGATATTGGATGAAACAAAAAGATTTCAGCAATATCTCCCCCAACCGCCCCCCTTTGCCTATAAATAAAAGGGGTGGGGGAAGGCACAAGGGGTCCGAAAGCCGAAGACGAAAGAGCTCCGCAAGAGAAGCTCCAACGCTTGAAGACCGAAGGCTTCACGAGGCACGGCAAGCACGTCCTACGGGAATCCTTGGCCCTTCAAGTCCTCATCAACGTGAAGACCTTGCGCTCGAAGATCAAAGCTTCGACTCCTCGGACGAAGAAGAAAGCTTGGAGAAGAAGACCCGGAGCTGTCATCACCCGATTGCTCCAACGATCTTCATCAGCTCCGAAGACGCCATAAGCAAAGGCCGGAGAAGAAGATCGAAGCCGACAACACCTGTCGTCTTCAACAAAGGCATCAACTCCTTGCACGTAGAAGAAAGCCGGGAGAAGAAAGCCTGAAGCCGGTGCTACCCCTGCCGCCTTCGTCAACCAAAAGCCGACGCTACAACCGTCGTGCCGAAGCCGGTGCTACCCCCGCCGTCTTTATGAACAAAAGTCGACGCTACAACCGTCGCACGAAGATCGGTGCTACCCCCACCGAAAAGCCAAGCCGACGCCACAACCGTCGAGGATGCCGGAAGAAGAAAGAAGCCTTGAAGAAGCAACGCCAGTTGTTCGAGAAGAAGATCGAGTCAAAGCTAAAGTCAAAGCCGACGCAAGAAGCCAAAGCAAACGCACCGGTAAAACCCGCGCTAAAGCAACGCACGTGCCAAAGCCAAGCAACTACGACGGTCACGAGCAAAGCACCGCACGTTCTAGCCGATACGACACGAAGTCCGGAAGAACTGAAGCATCGCAAGTCTCTACCCGCCTACGTTCAAGCGCAAGCGCCAAAGCAAAGCAAACGCCAGAGCCACGCCAAAGCTACGCCAAAGCCGAAAGCTAAAGCCAAAGCTGACGCCAAAAACATGATCGACGCCGCGAACCGACGATCAAGGACGTCGAGGTCGAGCAAGGATCGAGGAAGACACGAAGACCGAGGAACGAAGCCCAAAGCCTCCCTAGCCGAGAAAACGCAAAGCACGGACGGGACAAAATCAACGGTGGAAACTCCTTAGCCTCTCAAAAACCCTCACCCTGTAAAGACCTCTGTCCTGGGCAACCCCTTCAGAGCTCTCGCACGAATACCACGTGGAGACGCGGATCAAAGGGACCCTCCAGAGGATCTCTCCCACAATCTCCTGATCAAAAATTTGTAATCTCGTGTGATCCGCAATAAAGACGACCCGAATCTTTTTCCGCGCTCACAATATGCTGATTTGATTTTTTTAGCACTTCGCCAACCATCCGGAAGTGTGGCTCTGGATCTTTTTGGACTGAAATCACATTTATATATTTAGAGAAAATGGAGGGACACTGAAAGTCCCAATTCCGACTTTGGATTGGACTTTCGTGCAACAAAATGTCAGAATTCACCCACTTTGTCGACATACACGACTACAGGTTGCACTTTCCTACGGCCAAGCATACCCTAAGGAGTCCAGAGCATAAGAATTAAATCCCTTAACTTAATCGCCTCAGACGACGATGATATTTTGGTTCGGGGTTAGGCTATCGACACCTGTTAGGTTCGTCCTTTTGGACGACTCCGGATTGTTGAGATCTACATGCCATCGATCGAGAGAACCCTTGGGGACTCCCATCATAAGGTCTGGGTGATCAAATGGGTGGGGACAAGTAGGGGTGGCAATGGGTCAGGTCGGGTCGGTTCGTGTCGTGTCTGGTTCGTGTCGTGTCCAAAACCCCTAGACCCGGATCTGACCTGTTTAACTAATCGTGTCTAGATCCTAAAACCCGTACTTGATCCATTTATAAATGGTAGACCTGATAAGACCCGTTTACTACACGGGTTTATTCAGTTGACCCGATCCGACCCGACCCGACCCGACCTAACCTGATAGATCCGTTGATACTATATATTACAGTATTGGATGACGGATAGACCCGACCCGTTGAATTTTAAACGGGTCTTCCCGGGTCTACCGTGTCCAGACCCTAAATCCGGATCCGACCCATTGATTAAACGGGTCTACCGTGTCGATATGTTTACGATCCGAACCCATTTAGCCCTGACTCAAACCGGCTAACTTCGTGGCGGATCTGCCGTGTCGGGTACGAAATTGCCAGCCCAACGGACAAGTGTGAATCGACTCCCTCAATTATTATTGATAGCACACTCCTCATGGATATTATCAAAATGGTGATGTTTAAAGATTTTGAATTGATTTTTGTCCTCCAGCACATGTTAAAGGAATACAGTGTAACCCATGTGTCCTTAGGCATTTAATTGATGGAAATCGTTTTGCCATCGACTGGTTGCCACCTTTCGTGGGACGATCACATTGTTCGTAACACACAGCCCCGACAGATGAATGCCACATGTCATGTCTGATATGACACCAATGACACATGACATGCCACCACACATTGATATATGAAATGTCACAAGTGATTTGCCCCCATCAATAAGTAGCTGTCAGTGGGCCACCTCACGCGAAGTTGGCAACCAATAGTTGGCAGACGAGTTAGCTATATATCATTGTTATATTAGGTTTGGGGTCTCTCGACACCCACGTTGATCCTGTAGAGTCGTGCACACATTGCAACGATCTACTGGATGCAGTTGAAAGCGTCTGTAGATATCCTCTCACACCAAAACCCGGGTCGCAAGGAAAGGTCTACCATAGGGTATTTAAGCACACCATTGCTTAGCCCCTAGACGACGTGGGACTAACTAAACCCAACAGATGGATCTTCGGAAGTTTGGAGTTCCTACTGTAGTGACCCATCTTACCATAGTTCCAACACCCGTCTGGTTTTTGATTGCCAGAAGGACCCCTTGACTTAGATCTCCCGTATGATCTTCCACGGCTCTTCCCACTGTAGGGACCTCTACTTTTATGTCTCCGGCCCCCTACCCTTTGTATTTTGACCTATGGAAAAAGTTGGTGATGGAATGGAAGTCGGAATGTGAAATGATCTCCGCACCAAAGTCATCGATAAAGGCACTTGTGTAATTGAAGTTTACTGCACCGCTGCTTTGGGTGGTTGGTAGTGGTTTTGCTCCTATTGAGCATTAACCCAGGTTCGATGCCCATTCTTTGCTCGGTGTGGCGCTACTAACTGTTCATGCAGCGACTTCCTAGGACCAGGTGGGCCCTTTTTGTTTGGTTGGTGTTGTTCTTCTGCTTACTGGTGTAGCGGCCTCATGTGAGTCAGATGGGCCTTTCTGTTGTGGCTGAAGCTGTACGCCTTTGTGATGATCGAGTCTTGGGTCAAGACACGTGCCAAAGAATTCCCATGAGTCATTTACGATTTTTAGAGACCCTTTTACCCTCTAGTAAAAAGGTAAAGAATCTGAACTTTTTTTCTTCCCTCCGCGACCTCTCAAACCCCACCTGCGGCCTACACAACCTTATCGTCGGCACTCTTTCTTGACCGGAGATCGTCGAAACATCGTTGGAAGTCATCGGAATCTTCATCCATGGTCGTGCAAAGCCTTAAAAAGTAAATCTACGAACCCTAAATACTAAATCATGGGTGGAATTGTTATAAATTAAATTTTATACCTTAAAATCTTGAATTAAATGGTTATTTGAGGTTTCTTTTGATTTGGTAACTATTTAGGGCTTCCAAAAAATAAGTTTCAGATATTATAAAGATGTGAACATGATATTGTTGATGATTAATTAGGGCTTTTAATTTCAAGGTTAAAATTAATTTTTTAAAAAGTATTGTATTTTTTGAAATTGGCTTTCACCCTCTTGTCAAACAATTTTGTTATATGTTTCAGACCGCAAGTCATACTTGTTTCGAACAAAAAAATATTTTCTTAAAATTGAATTCTAATGCAAGTAAATTTGTGTACGCAAAATCAATGTGTCTATTGCAGTATTATTTGCGCTCGACATAAGCTACTTGAGTTCGACGCATTTAAAGTTGTATACTACATGACATGGGCTTACATAAGATCATCTCCAGCACTTACTGAAATTTTTATTCAAATCTGAGTAAAAACTCAATCTGATACAGATCAGCACTAAATGTTCATGCAGCAACTTCCTAGGACCAAGTGGGCCCTTTTTTTTTGCTTGGTGTTGTTCTTCTGCTTGATGGTGTAGCGGCCTCGTGAGTCAGATGGGCCTTTCTCTTGTGGCTGAAGTTGCACGCCTTTGCGATGATCGAGTCTTATCCCAGTTTCTCCTAATGGCCCGAACTGACCCCATCACCAACCTTGGATAAGACCAAATTAAGTTGATAGGCATAGCATCCCCTGGCAATGGGGTGAACGCAAGGGGGATGCCACCACCATCAGCTGCCGTCGGCCACCCTCCACCCACTGCCGACTTGTCGGCCACCACCCCATTAGCCACCACTCATTGCCGCCGGCCTCCATCGTCCCCCGGCAATCACTGACCACCACCGACCGCTGCCCCAATCGGCCACCACTCGCCACTGCCTGTCATGGCGGCGATGTGTGGTGGCCGAATAGGCGTCGGTCGGTGGTACCTGAAGGGGCGGCCAGGGGCGGTGGGGTGGCCGATGTTTGATGGGCAACAGCCGTTGGTGGTGGCATCCCCCTTGGGCTCACCACCATAGCCCATAGTTTCGCCAATAAAGAGATGCCAATTGTCAGGTTGATGATGGAGTCAACTTTGGTCATAACCCATGTTGGCAATGGGGTCACTTAGGGCAATAGGAGAGAGGGGGATATTTTTTTTTGAGAGGTAAAAAACAAATTAATAAATAGGCAAAACGATCACAGACCACGACTTACTCAGAGTGAGTAAGTAGAACCAATGGGATCCAGATCCCTACAGTAGGCAGACCAACAAGGTAGCTAACGTAGGCATCTGGCCTCCAAACCAAAAGCACAAAAAGAACCAACGCAGCAGTCCCTAGACAAACCATGCATAGGAGTAGAGAAGATACCCTCGACCTCCAACCTTCGAAATAACTCCTCTGCAACGCCCAATCACTCCCCTTCAACAATCGAAGAAACTCCCCTTCAACAATCAAAGAATCTCCCCTGAACGCATTAGCTAGCCCCCCTACTCCTTGTAACCCTGTCACACTGACCCTTAGGTCAAGATTCTTTGGCTCAGGACGTCGATGCAAGCGTTGGGTTCGGCACGGTTGGAGGGAGTTCCCCTTTCATTAAAGAGGGTGAATCAAAATCGTTCTGGAGACCTTCTCAATAATAAAAATTTCAAACTGGTTTATTAATCAAATAAGCTAATCGTCTGTTTGGTTGGAGGGAGTTGGAACCAACGTGTTCCAACTCACGCATGGAGTATAAACGGAATGAGTTGGAACTCCACCTAAAAACCGTGGGGTACAAACTTATGCATTTTCTATACAATCGAAACCCACGGAGGAGTTGAAACTCATCTGATCGGGAGCCTCCACACGGAAACAAACAGCCGCTTTAGCGAAACACGCATGAATTGGAACACGCCGGTTTTAACTCACTCCAACCAAATAGACCATTATTAAAAAATCCTCTCCTTTTGATTTTGGACAAATTAATAAACTCTCTCCTTTTCATAACCCACTTGCTTTCATTCATACCCCCTCCCATATCCGATTGCGCACCCCACCCATTCTGTCTACCTCCTCCCTCAATGTGGGGGCCTCCGCCTCCATTGACCCATGCATCTGACACCGATACTGCCCTTGCCTCCGACGTTGGCATTTCCATCGTGTCCCCTTCCCCACTTCTTCCTCTCCTTTCCTTTCTTCCTCATCATTGGAGTTTCTGCCTCCTCCCCTTTAGTTCCCCCTCCTCCACCATTGCAATCCTTGTTCCCCGTCGCCTTGTCTCATTGTTCGGTATTATAGGTTCAAACATGCATAACAACATTCGATAGTATATATCCTGCCAAATATTTTTTTATATGTTTAACAAAATACCATGGAATGTTGTGTTGTATGTTTGGACCATAATATGAATAGTGAGGTGGTGCATGGAGAATCCAACAATAGGTTAAGATCGAATAGTGAGATGGTGGAGGATCCAACAATAAGCTAAGATGAGGGGAATGGGGTGGGAAAGGGGCGGGTGTAGAGGGGACGTGGCTGAGGCTGAAACGATGGAGAAGGAGGAGGGGAAGGGGATGAAAGAAAAGGGGTAGCAACAAAGGAGCGAAGGGGGAGGAAGGAAAGGGCAGGCTACAAAGGAGGGGATGGGGAGGAAGGAGAGGGGAAGGGGACATGGTTGAGGCAGAAGAGTTGGTGCCAACAGTTGGGCAAAAGATGGTGGAACGGGTTCCAACGAACTTTTAGAGTGGGTATCGGTGGTTGAGGCACCAACATCGAGAAGGAGGGCGATGGAGTGGGCTGGGTATGGAAAGAGCACGTCAGTTGTGACGATGGTAAGGTTGAAAGGTCGCATGTTCGAACCCAGCTCAGCGAGTGGAGTACGTAGAAAAAATTTGTGGCATCGTGGCAAGTAGAGACAGATCGCCTCAAGCGAAGGTATGCTTCGTTCCTTTGCGATGGAGGGTAAGCGGGGGGGTTGGTACCCGCATCCAGACGAATAGTGTAACTTTCGACAACCAAAATAATAATAATAATAACAAGAACTAATTCCTTCTTATCTGATAATCAAAATTAAGACAAAATACGATGTAATTGAAAGGTAATTTATGAGAAATTAGAGTCCATGAACTGTTGACGAAACGAAAGTAAGGGTCATAAGTTGGGAAATCTGTTCTCATCAAACTCTGAGTTTTTTCCCCCACGCCCAATAAGGACAAGTTTGGAATGGATTGTATAGCCACCCCGTGTGCTTTTATGTGTGTATTTGATACATAAAAGAGGTGCGTGTGGTGTAATGTATTGGGCAGGTAACATACGCACTGATGAGGAAGTGACACATGGCACCCTGATGTACCCAATCTAAAGGTTGATTTCAATTCACCAACGGGCACTTGTCCGAGTGGTATTTCCTCTCTCCCTTGTTGGTGAGGTTCGATGTTCGACTCCCAGTATGGCATGAACACCACGCAGCGAGCTTTCTCTTAAGGCTCTTGTTGGCTTGTTTGCACGCGTGAATCCATCCCGTTAAAGAAATACATTCTTCTAAACCCGTCCCATTTGTATTAACGAAAGCTTAAACCCTTCACATCCCAGTTATTTTATCCTGGACGAATATTGGGCTTGAATTAAAAAAGAAACTCCAAATAAAGTAGAAATTAATTTTAATTTATCTAAAACAAATAATTAAATTCTATATATTTAATAATAAAATATGTTCATGGAAGGAAATTTTAGCCTCATAGCAAATGCAGCTAATATTAATTGATATGTGTGTATACTAGTGCATTGGGCACGTGCGACAATTACTGGTCTATGGACCCTTTTACACATACACTAATTAAAAAAAGTCATTTTAGTATAGGGTATGGATACATGAAACAATTACTAGTTTGATTTGATGGCGGCGAGCGCGATTCATATGTGTCTCATGAATGTTGTGTTGGCGAACATCTCCAAGGATATTTTTGCGGCAAAGTTGTTGGAAATGCTGGAAGGCAAATACATAGCCCGGTCGCTCATGAACAGGTTGTACCTTAAGCAGAAGATCTATAATCTTTAGATAGTAGAAGATATGAGGATCGTTGAACATCTCTCTGTCTTTAATCAATTGATAGAAGAGTTACTCAATATCGGTGAAGACATGAAAGAGACGGACAAGATGCTACGATCTTCTTGGATCATTACCTCAATCATACGAGCACATGAAGGTCATGATGTTCTACAGGAAGGAGTCAATAATGTTGGAGGATGTTAAGGCTATGCTTCTCTCAAATGAAGTTCGTTTGAAGGGGGTAAACGAGGTGATTAATGATACCCAGGTCAAGTTGTTGAAGGTGAAAGCGAGGGGAAAGAAGAAGAAGAGGCAATGTTCGTATTGGAAGTGCGGTAGATTCAGGCACTTCAAATCTGAATGCAAGTATAAAGGTAGAGCAAGACCAGATTGCTCGGGGTCATCTAGCGATAACGTAGTTGTCCAAGATGACGGATCCGTAGATTATGTCTTGTCGGTGAATATCGACTTTGGGGATCTCCTAATGGATACTACTAATGCAATATCAGATCAGGACTGGATAATCGATAGCAGAGCCACACATCATATTCGTTTGCACAGGACATGGTTCAACAAGTATGCAGAGTGCGATGGTAGCAAGATGACAACTAGTGATGGCTCCAAGGTATCGATTAGGGGAGTCGGGAATATTTGACTTGAGATGTCTGACAGACAAGTACAGATACTCAAAAATGCTCGTCATGTTCTGGGGTGGTGAGAAAATTTAGTATCTCTTTCCAGAGTATATTCTCTCGAACATAAATTCATCGAAAGCGGTGGAGTTGTGAAGGTATGGGATGACAAGTCCTTGATCATGAAGGGGGTATTGAGTAGAGGCCTATACAGATTAGCCGATGGAGCGGTAGCATATGTGCGATTTTCGGCGACGAGCAAGGGTGTCGGTGGAACTCGCTCAAGGGCAAGGGTGGTCAAGAGATTGGTTCCATTGACCAGGTCTAACAACTTGGGCAATCACCAAGCTTGGTGATTGGTCTCATGGTGCAAGGGCAAAAGGTCGACAACTATCAAGAGATGGATTCACAGTTAAAAGAGATGGAGTTCGTGTTCAAGATTTTTCTCGTCTTGTTTGAAGGCAAGGTAGAGATTTTGGCTTGGAACAACTCCTCTATAATGTCCAAGGTTTGTGCACGAAGGATAACGAAATATAGAGCAGCAAAGGAACAACGACGGACCACGATAAGAGGCTCGACGCTGTGGAACTAGAAGCAGATTGGCTCCCTGGGTGTCAACTAAGGGGTGCCCGCTCACTGACGGGTGCTAGGATTGGGGCTAGCCTCAGGGTGCCACTTTTGGCGTCCAGGGTGAGAGTCTCGCGTCCGGTGTCTCTTGGCCTCCAGGTTATTAGCGCCCTTTGGCACCCAGGGTGAAATCCAGGGGACAAGCAAGTATGAAGGTGTTTTTAAACAATATTTTTTCGTGTGATTCCAAAAGAACTTATAGGAGTTTGTCTATATCTTTTCTCCTAGGTCTTGCATGAACTTGGGGTTATAAAACGATCCCCCTAAGGATGAACAAAAAGCAATAAGGAAGGATCTAAAGGCTCTTTGTGAGATTACGATAGCCATCATCGGGTTTAGAATGAGAGTTTCTCTTGTTCTTGGGGTGAGAGGACTACGGTATCTCTTCTTTTTCCTTGGGGGGTTATCTCTTTGTGGTTGGGAGAGGGATTGGTTGGAGGTCAGGCATATGTGTGCTCCTATATTACTTTTCTAATAAATTCATTGATCGTCGATTGTCGGATATCATCATGTGTTTTGCACTTTGGTGTATTTTTTGATCGTTCGTTCTTCTCGCTGGGGGTTCGTCATCAATTGGTGGGGTTATTCACGCCTTCAACATCCTTTCCGTTATGCAGGAGTGGGATCGACCTCGTACGGTTTTTACCCCAACAGTTTGTACCCATGTGCAAACCAGTAGTGTAACTTTGATAACCAAAATAATAATAATAATAATAATAATAATAAACTAGCGCTACTTCCTTCTTTTCTAATGATCAATACTAAAAGGTAATAGGATGTAATTGAAAGGAAAAATTAAAGTGTATAAATTGTCGACAATTTTTTGATTCATTAATATTAATTCAGGAATTATTTTAAGAGTGATTCTAGCTTGAATGGAAATCAATATGACTGAAGCATCCATAGGCTCTGCCGGCCGGCCCCGGATTTGATGCCGGCCATAGAAGGAATATGTTCTTCCTCCGGACTCCCTACGAAGGGGAGGCCAGAAGACCAACCGCGGCCCACCGGAGTCTAGACGAAAGAAGGGCATGTTCCATGTGTTCTCCTCTCCGATGCAGTCCACATGGTATTCACTGCATTACAGCCAGCCGACCGATCGATGACATGCAGGCAGGGCTCAAGAGTACATCAAGAGATAATCCTAGTACAAAATCTCCGATCGAACTGTACTTCGCTCTATTTCAAACGGGATAACCATATCCGGTTCTCGTTATAAATACATTAGCAAGCTGATCACCTCCTCCTCTCAACTCCATTTCCCACCGTTCTCCCAGATGAGGGATGATGCCTCCCACCCTCCGCCTCCCATCGATCTTAACCTGGGCGGACGACAAGTTCTTTGAGGATGCTCTTGCGGAAACATCGCCGGACCCTAGTCTAATGGAAAGGTAAAGGGAGAAAAGGAGGTGCTCCCCATATAAGCGTCACTAATTAGTTTTCTCCAATATCTCATATAACCAGCATATAGTGAATCCTATCATATGAAACCAAATCACTTCATATTGAAACAACACCCATCTTTTAATAGAAAGCATTAATCAGATCAATAATCAAACTAAATGTGGTAATCATACAAGACTCATGCTTGTTCATACTACAAGCATAGGTTGTTATCTTTGTTAAGTCACAACAAAGATGCATGGAACAAACTATTCGAGGAAGGACCTAATATAAAGAATAACTAGTGACACATAAATCTCAACCAAATCTCCCACCATTCTCTGACGCTCTTATGTGATCTTACCTTCACCAATTCCGCCACCCTCCTCCTCCCATTTGGACCTGCGCGGAGGACAAAGTTCTCCTAGAACGCTCTAGCAGTGTTCCAGGACGAAACGTGCGCTGCAGCGATGTGAACGGATAACGGTGCGACTTCCCGGCAAGTGCCCGGAGGATGTTGCCGAGCACTACGAGGCACTGATTTCCAACCTAAAACTAATCCACTCTGGTGTCTTTGGATTCACGGATTACATAGATATATAGTATTTTTTGTGGGCCGTGATGTCTCCGACGAAGACAATGGGGCAGGTGGCGAGCCATGCTCAAAAGTTTTCAAGTGTCAGAACGGTGGGGGAAGTCGTAGAGAGGAGCATTCTTGATGTGGCGTGCGGTGTGTGCGGCGTCACACCTCAGCCGTCTGATGCACCGCTGCGGTGCGTGCCTCCCACCATTCTCCCAGATGACGGATGATGCCTACCACCCTCCGCCTCCCATCGATCTTAACCTGGGCGGACGACAAGTTCTTTGAGGATGCTCTTGCGGAAACATCGCCGGACCCTAGTCTAATGGAAAGGTAAAGGGAGAAAAGGAGTTGCTCCCCATATAAGCATCACTAATTAGTTTTCTCCAATATCTCATATAACCAGCATATAGTGAATCCTATCATATGAAACCAAATCACTTCATATCGAAACAACACCCATCTTTTAATAGAAAGCATTAATCGGATCAATAATCACACTAAATGTGGTAATCATACAAGACTCATGCTTGTTCATACTACAAGCATAGGTTGTTATCTTTGTTAAGTCACAACAAAGATGCATGGCACAAACTATTCGAGAAGGACCTAACATAAAGAATAACAAGTGACACATAAATCTCAACCAAACTCCCATCATTCTCTGACGCTCTTCTGTGATCTTACCTTCACCAATTCCCCCACCCTCCTCCTCCCATTTGGACCTGGGCGGAGGACAAAGTTCTCCGAGAACGCTCTAGCAGTGTTCCTGGACGAAACGTTTGCCGCAGCGATGTGAACGGATAACGGTGCGACTTCCCGGCAAGTGCCCGGAGGATGTCACCGAGCACTACGAGGCACTGATTTCCAACCTAAAACTAATCCACTCTGGTGTCTTTGGATTCACGGATTACATAGATATATAGTATTTTTTGTGGGCCGTGATGTCTCCGACGAAGACATTGGGGCAGGTGGCGAGCCATGCTCAAAAGTTTTCAAGTGTCAAACGGTGGGGGAAGTCGTAGAGAAGGAGCATTCTTGATGTGGCGTGCGGTGTGTGCGGCGTCACACCTCTGCCGTCTGATGCACCGCTGCGGCAGCGGTGCATCAGACGACTGCGGTGTGACACCGCACGCCGCATTTTATCATTTCTCTCTCTCTCTCTTTATATATATATATATATATATATATATATATATATATATATATATATATATATATATATATATATATATATATATATATATATATATATATATATATATATATATATATATATATATGGGCATGCTGTAATGCGGCATGTGGTAAGTGCGGCACCACATAGTAGCCGTCTGATGCACCGCTGCGTGCATCGCATGCACGCAACGCGTGCATCAGACGACTGCGATGTAGTGCCGCACGTACCGCATGCCGCATTATAGCATGCCCCGATATATATATATATATATATATATATATATATATATATATATATATATATATATATATATATATATATATATATATATATATATATATATATATATATATATATATATATATATATATATATATATATATATATATATATATATATATATATATATATAGATATATATATATATATAGAGAGAGAGAGAGAGAGAGAGGCATGTTAGGCTGTGACATGTGGTGCGTGCGGTGTCGCAACGTAGCCGTCTGATGCACCGCTACGGTGCGTGCGATGCATGCAGTAGTGCATCAGACAACTACGGTGCGACGCCGCACGCACTGCAAGCCGCATTTTATCATTCATTCATATATATATATATATATATATATATATATATATATATATATATATATATATATATATATATATATATATATATATATATATAGGAATGATAAAATGCGGCGTGCGGTGCATGCGGCGTCGCATCGTAATCGCTTGATGCACCGCTGCGGTGCGTGCGATGCACGCAGCGGTGCATCAGGCGGCTGCGGTGCGACGCCGCACGCACCACACGCCGCATCCTAACACGCCCCTATATATATATATATAGAATACGGGGTATGAGCTGACAGCCCATTTGGGCTTTTGGGCTGTCAGCTCATAGCCCTTCGATCGTGATCAGCGGCCGTCCGTTTAAAAAAAAAATAACACCGAACCCACTACTCTCTCTCTCCTTTGTTGAAGCTCAAACGCGAACCCGACGCCGTCACCCTCAAACCCGAACTCTCCCGTCTCCGGCCCCAGTCCCCTCTGGCGCCCGCCTCCGGCCCTGCGCCCCCGACCCCTGCGCCCCCGGTCCCCTCCGGCCCCTGACCCCTCCGCCCTCGGCCCTGTGCCCCAGACCCGTGCACCCCCGGCCCTGCGCCCCCGGTCCCCTCCAGCACCCGCCTCTGGCCCTGCGCCCCCTGTTCCCTCCTGCGCCCGCCTCCGGCCCGGCCTCCGTCCGCCGCCCCCTGCGCCTGTCTTCGGCCTGGCCCCTGACCCCTGCGCCCATCTCCAGCCCGGCTGTGCGCCGTCCCCCGGCACCGAAGCCGAACAGCCTCCGGCCCGACTGCACGCCGTCCCCCGGCCGGATCCGGTGCCGGTGCCGGAGGGGGCAGCTGGAGCGGGAGGTCAGGGATGGGGCTGCCGCTGCCGCTCGCGAGAGAGAGGGAGAGGGAGATAGTGGGTTCGGTGTTTTTATTTTTATTTTAAACGGACGGCCGCTGATCACGATCGGAGGCTGTGAGCTGACACCCAAATGCCCAAATGGGATGTTAGCTCAAACCCCGTACTCTCTCTCTCTCTCTCACTCTATATATATATATATATATATATATATATATATATATATATATATATATATATATATATATATATATATATATATATATATATATATATATATATATATATATATATATATAGAGAGAGAGAGAGAGAGAGAGAGAGAGAGAAATGCTTAGGCGCGGTCCTGCGATCTGCATCCGCAGCCGTCCGATAAGGTGCATCGTACCGCACCGCGTGCATCGGACGGTTGCGGATGCGGACCGCACGGACGACAGGACCGCACCTAAGCATGACCCTATATATATATATATATATATATATATATATATATATATATATATATATATATATATATATATATATATATATATATATATATATATATATATATATATATATATATATATATATATATATATATACTAGTAATGCCCGTGCCTGTCGGCACGCAAAAGATTTCGAGGGCGACAAATTTTTTTTTAAGAGCGTAACAATTTTGAGGAAGGCGACAATATTTTAAAGGTGACAATAATAATTCAAAAATAATGATAATATTTCGAAGGAGATGATAATATTTTGAGGGCGGCAATATATTAGGGGGGGCACTAAATCTCTCTCTCTCTCTCTCTCATATGAAGAAAAAAAAAACCCAGAGTTTCTTCTCCTACCACATTCAAAAGTAGTGATAATATTTCGAGAGTGAAAGCATAATAGTGGGGCACTAATATTTCAAGGGCGAAAACAGTTATTCCAATACAACTATCAACCTTCAACAAAATAAGGGTAGCAATCAACATAATACCCAGCTACTAAGAATATCAATAAGCAAGGGCATAACAAAAGCTTCCAAACCCACATTTCCTTAAATAAGTGAGCTACAACAAAGAAACAGATCTCATTTATATATTCGAAACTGCTTTGAAACTTCAAACGGAATAAGATATGTGTGCAAACTGATTTTACCAAAAATAAATCCCAACCAAATCTTACTCTCCCGTCTCCACCCTCTGTTCGACCGACTCAACCTGGACCCATCCGAAGCAGCAAGTCTTGTGCAATTCCAAAAATTCCAAAATTCTGCCAAAATTAAAAAATTCCGAAAAATTTCAAAATTATGCCAAACTTGTAGAATTCCAAAAATTCTGACATTCCAAAAATTTTCAAAAATTCCAAATCGGAATTGGATTTTGAAATTCATATCCGTTGACCCTCTCTTTGAACTACGAATAAAAGAAAACCATATCTGATCCACAATATTACATTGAAAGCAATACAAAACCAGCCAAACGAAATACAGACATACCATCCATAGGAAGCAAAATCGAGATAACTGCAAAGGAAGATTAATGGTTAGATTTGGGCTTACCCTATACCAACTATGTCAAGAATGTGATGAGCAAATACCAATATTAACTTGATTATCTAGAACACAGCACATAAGATCAGAAATAAGATAATCATTTGAAAATTCATTTGCAGATTAACAAATAAAGCTAGAAAACCTCTCCTGATGAAACAATGTTATTATATTATGTTTTTTTTTTAGCAAAATAGTCATCACGAATAATTTGATTTTATTACATCAGTGGGAGTCCAATAATGTGCAAGCAAATACAACAGCTTTTTATCTATACTGTGCCAAAATACCAAGGGAAACCCAAGTGCCGGAAGTACACATCAGATTATCCCGCAGTGGCCCTCCCAACACGATGCCACAGAGTGGTCGGACATTCCCATGATCTCAACGTGCGCTTGCAGTGAACTTGACATCCTCCCAAGTGCAACAGTTCATTCCGACGAACTCCCCAGTTTTATCTTCACACATAGCGGGTACTAAAGCTTCAAAGGAACCATCGCATTCTCAACTTTGAATGTCCCTCCGAGGACCGAAAGATCCACATCTCCATGAGTCACCAGCTACCGCAGATGTAGAAAAGAACACACTGCTGCAGTGAAAGTATATGCCTTCAAAAAATCATGGTAAAGAATTCCAACATCAGCCGTGGAATCCAAACTTTAAATGCATAAATGCATATGGGTAAAGCAATCAAAATACCACTGTAACAATGCAACTTAGCAATGTAGGCATCTTACGAAATCGACAGGGTGGAGGTTTTCGATGATTTTTGTTTCAATGCCACCCCGGTCGATATCTTGCCCCCTCGACACCACATCAAGGCGTTGATTATCAATTATCAATTATTGATAATCATGCCCACAAAAATAATGATTCGGTAAACCTGCTTGCCATTCTGAAATAAACCCCACAAAATTGCATAAAATTCAAACCAAAATTTTCTGATAAGATGACACACAGCCTCCACAGTCCCTTTTAGTTCCTAACACCCACCTCACCTCTTTGGCTACCTCTAACTACTCACTAACCATCTTTTGGTAGTTTTCCACATGAAGCACTGTCTCATCTTGATTTGTCAACATATGCTCTTTCCCATTTTTGTCGCTTTGAATACCCAGATCATACTTTGCTACAGATTTATGTGTACAGACTACCCAAAAACCAGGAAGTATACAAAAACAAAATTTACTGATGGAGTCTATCAGTCGAGAACACCGTTTGTGTCACAAATTTTGTTATATGAAATCCTGATTTTTGCGTAAGAAACAGCTTTGTCATGCACCCATCGTTTGCATGAAGTGAAGCCAAGCATTACTGCTATATGAGATGCAAGACATTTTTTCTCACTAAATTCTTCCTCTCTAAATTCTTCCTAGATAAAGACATGCAATGAGTATCTAAGCGAATAAAATGTGTGTAATTATGTACCAAAGAAAAATGTGTGTAATTATTCGTCGCTAAACTTCATTGTAAGCATGTTCATTTGGATAGATCGACATGAATATCTTATCTATCTAAAAGTAAATAGTTTTTCAATAATAAATATGACAATTATCTGGAATAGATGCCTGCATAATTATTACCAAGACTTCAAACTTATTTTCTTGCCGTTCTTGCTTCTTCTCGGCCTTCAAACACTAATGACTACAAACATACGGCGTATAAATCACACGATGCATCCTTAATAGTTTTTCATTTCTCAATTTCTTATGTGACAGATACAATCAACTGTTTAACATATCTTTTATTTCGTAGCAATAAAAAAACTTATCTTGAACACCCTGGATTGGCCTATTTCATTTAGTGATGGCTAACGATTTAAACCAAAGCTTAATTATAAAAATAATATGCACTAAAAAAGAGAACTCATTAAAAACAATCAAATGGAGAATGATTTAAACAATGAAATATCAATGTCACAGCTTAATTATAAAAACATTTTGCACTAAAAAAGAGAACCCATTAAAAACAATCAAATGGAGAATGATTTAAACAATAAAATATCAAATGTCACCCTCCCACGTAAGCCTCGTTTACAGAGAATCAAGTAAAATACTAAGCTTTAGAGTGAGGAGAAATGAGAGAGACTTGCTTCTCTTCTTTCTCTGCTTCTCTCCGTTCACCGTTTCTTGCCCGTCCTGAAATAGAGAGGAAAAAAAAAGTCATTAACCCTAAAGCATATAGACATAAAGAGGAGAAAATTCCTGCAAAAAAAAAAGAGGTGAAAAGAAAATAGAGGAAAGAAAAAATCACCTTTAAAGCCCTTACATTTTAGCAACACCATGTTATATTTGGTTTTGTAGGGAATATTTTATTTTCCTCACCTTTTCCAACATAATCTCACAGAGAAAGAGGACGACACTGAATTTTCCTGGAAAACAGGGCATACAGGAATTTGAGATTTGATTAAAAAAAAAAATCGGAAACAGGGGATCTCGGAGCCAGCCCAAAACTCATCTACCCTCCAATTCAAACAACAATGGAATAATCCGCAAGCCCTAATCAAATATCAATCATAAAAAAGGTTAAATGGGGTAAACAATATATAGACGTGTTCGGCTGCAGCGTGCGGTGAGTGCGACGTCACACCGCAGTCGTCTGATGCACCGCTACGGTACGTGTGATGCACGCAGCGGTGCTTCAGACGGCTGCGGTGCGACACCGC
>CANTAL010000008.1:2645000-2650000 GCA_947650365.1 Chamaelirium japonicum
TTCTTCCTGCCCCCGATCTTCCTCTCTCTCCTCCGTGCGAGCTCCCTCCCGCCCCCGATCTGCCTCTCCCTCCTCCGTGCAAGCTGCCTCTCTTCCTCCCGACCCTGATCACGCCTTCGTACCCTATCGGTGCAGCCGATCGGACTCTCTGTCCGACGCGAGCAGCCGATCGGAGACCTATACTCCCCCGACATCCCTCTACCCTAATCGGAGCCCTAATCGTGAGCTGCCTCTCTCTACACTGGTTTCGATCGCGTACGAGCAGCTGCCTCTCTCCTCCGCGCCGGTCGATTAGAGAGGAAGAAGAACTCTCTTTCATCTGCGACGAGGTAGATCCCCTCCCCTTTCTTTTCTACCCCCATTCTCTCTGTGATTGGAGAGGGCGACGGCTGGGATGACTGTTGTTTTGTGATATCAAATTTCTAAGGTTTTAGGTGCAAAGCATTTGCCTATATTTTCATATCAGGTTTTTGAATTAATTCTTAGGTTTTTTTTATTTGCCTATATTTATCTTTCCATTGATTTCAGAGCAGTGAGATGATGTGAAATAATTGCATCTCACTGCTTGAAATGCTAGATCAAAAATAAGAGGATTGTGCATCAACTTTGCATCCATATCCCAAAAACTCATAGTATGTCTTCTGCTAATGAACCCAAATTGTTATTGCATAAGGAGTTTGAATACAGCTTCAGTAATATACTTGCTTCTCCTAAGTCAAACCATGATAGCCTGATCGCTGCCCTCTTTAAGCATCAACATCAGGGTATACTGCTTGAAAAGCCGGTGACACTGTCAATTTCATTACTTAAAGAGTTTATGGTTGACATCATCCTTGGTCGGCTTACGGGAAATTATCCCTGTATGCTATGCGTAAATAGAACCAAATGAAGAATTTGCAGTAAAGCATTTGCCGTGATTTTTATCTCAGGTTTTTGAAATCTTAGGTATTTTTCATTTACAAATAAAAGGGTTTTTTTTTCTCTTTCCATTGATTTCGGAGTAGTGAGATGGTTTGAAACGATTGCATCTCACTGCTTGAAATGTGAGAAATTCCTTAAACAATATTGAGGACAAATTCTTTGAATATTAGATCAATAGAGACTTGAGATCCCAGTTATAGCAAAGATCACCAAAAATTAAATGGAATGCCTTCAGGCCAATATATTTGCGGATTTTGTTGAGTTTCGGATTGTGATAACAAATTGTTAAGATATCAAATTGTTAAGATAGCAAAGATTCCTTTCCCCTTTGCATACAACATTGTGATATCAAATTGTTCAGATAGCAAAGAGTCCTTTCCCCTTTGTATTCAACATTGTGATATCAAATTGTTAAGATAGGCTATTCTTATGTTCTTTGATAATTTAATTAAAATATTTTGTTTAATTTTTAATTACTAGGTTATTATGCTATAATTCTTATAAAATATATGGAGGAATGTTGTAAGATGTCTATTATCTTATAAAAGTTATCCTAAAGAATAGAAATTTGTTAGTAGTTCTTAACCATGCATGGATGCATTTCTTCCATTGTGATTATTTTTTTGGTTCTTCTTTAGACAGGATAACCATGAGCTCGACGACATTTCCGGATTTCACATGTCCATGTGGTGCTGGTTTTTGTAAGATAAAGACATCTTGTACATCAAAGAATCCGGGAAGATTGTTTTATACATGTCCATTATCAGAGGTACATCATACTTTACGTTGAATAATATATGTGCCTTTAGAATAGCTAAGTATGGTTTGTAGCGTCTATTTATTGGTAATACTTGATTGCAGGGCAATCGATATAAGTTTTTTATGTGGTGTGATCAAATTCAAAATATGATCGTACATAAATGCACGTGTGAGGAGACGATACACCGCTTGGAGGCCGAGGTCGAGGGGTTGAAGGGGAAACTGCAAGAGTGTCAGATGGTGATGGAAAAAATGCGACGAAAAATGCTTGATGGAGCGATGGATAATTTGTTTTTAATTAAAGATTTGTCTTAGTTAGAGTTGGCTGATTAAAAATGATGTTGCAACGTCTTTTTGAATTTGGGTATAGGGTGCCATGAATAGATCCCCCTTAATTCTGTATGAAAATTATATTTTTTTAAATAATTATTAACCAAACTATTCAGGCTAATCAGCTGTCCCTAACTTTCTCCCCACCATGCATGATCTCGTCTCCCCCAAACCACACAATAGAACCAATCCTCTTGTAAAGCTTCAACCATCTGAACAATCAGATTCTCATTGATCATATGGCTGCGATTAGACCCAATTAAAAAAAGAGCCCACTAGAGAGAGAGAGAGGAGCATGTTTAATCATTAAAAAACAAAATTGGACAGAGACAAGATGAGCTCCAAGTTTCCAAAGTCAAATGATTAGCAACTATCAATCTTTGCCCACAATCAGAATATCATAACAAACAACCCACCGGTAGGGGGGGTAGGGGAGTGGGTAAAGAAACTGAAAGTGTGGATTCTCGACCTGTTTTTTGCTAAAAAATGTAACAACTGCATTTGCGTCTCTAGATTCCAAGTCTTTATGTCTAACTGTTTTCAGGTGATTCCAACAATCCCTGTCGTCAAAACCTACGGCTGAATAACTGCCACCAAAAATAGATAGTAGCTTTCCTACTTGCAAATTCTCACTATTAAAACATTCGGTCAAATCTTTTGCTGTATCGGGCATACATCTGTTTGATCTCATATGAATCATCTTGCTAGGAGTGACCAATGCATGATTATGGTCATCACTAAAGCCTGTAATTTGCCACTGAGTTGTCTCCTGAATATTCACAACACGCATATAAGCATCGCAACCGCCCTTGACTGTCGAATGACTACTTCTGATAATACATTTTCCATTATGGTCCATGCCTTCGTCTTTTGACTTCTTCCGATGGATTCCCTCACATGAGCAAACAAATTTGGCACTAGTGATAGCATCCCCACGTCGCCCTTTATTTGATGACCGAGTACGAACCGTATACCCTTTTTGATGACCAAATTTTATATAATATTCCTTTGCTTCTTTCAAAGAATTAAACAACATTGCCATGAACGGTTTGTTTATATCCTTGCAGTCCTTCAAACTTTGAGCTATATCTTGATTTTTAATAGCCTCACATGAAGTTCCATCACTATAGCACTCTATTGTTGGATCAATAGCGGCCGCTAGATCATCATGCGAATTGCTTCTAAGTAAATGATAATAGCACAAGATCAAAGTGATGACATTTGATAAAAAAACTGTAATATGACAAAATTATTTAGTGAAAAAAAATTCAAGAAAAGTGATGACAAAATGAATTCCTTCCTTCTTCTGTCATTTCTATCAAAATCACACTTGTTGAAGATTTTAGATTTAGATTATGGAACCACTGTCATGAAATAACATAATATAGAAAAATAAAATCAGACCTAACAATCAAATAAGATTTCTATACATAACAAGTAACAGGGCGTGCATGCGGGCACAGTAACAACCATATGGCACTTTAGAATGCTCAAAGAGAATGACATTGAGAAAATAAAATGGACACTCTGAGAACAATTTATCTTAGCATAGCTCAGTCACTCCTCTTATACTGTTATACTAAATCAACATATAAACAAAAGTTCACATGCATGCATGCATAAATAAGCAGACCTAATCATGAGTTTAAACCTAATCAAATGCTTGTTAGATCTTACCCGAAATCTTAAAGTTCTAAAACTAATTCCACTTACTTGAATTTGCAAAATAATCAAAGCCAGAGAGACGATTCCCTAGAATATGAAACTCAACAAAATCCGCAAATTACTGAACACGGATTCCCGGAAAACGATTAGGCAGAAAGATGGAATGGAGTTGATGCAATTGTAACACAAAACAATTTGATATCACAAAGCAACAATCATCTCAGTCGTCGCCCTTTCCAATCACGGAGAGAATGGGGGTAGAAAAGAAAGGGGAGGGGACCTACCTCGTCGAAGATGGAAGAGAGTTCTTCTTCCACTCCAATCAGCCGACGCGGAGGAGAGAGAGGCAGCTGCTCGCATGCGATCGAAACCAGTATAAAGGGAGGCAGCTCACGATTAGGGCTCCAATTAGGGTAGAGGGATGTCCAGGGAGTGTCAGGCTCCGATCGGCTTCTCGACTCAGACAGAGAGTCAGATCGGCTGCTCCGATCGAGTATGAAGGCGTGATCGAGGTCGGGAGGAAGAAGAGGCAGCTTGCGTGAAGGAGGGAGAGGCAGCTCGGGGGCGGGAGGGAGCTCGCGCGGAGGAGAGAGACAGATCAGGGGCGGGAGGAAGAGAGACACGGAGGAGAGAGAGGTAGCGGGGGTCTTTTAAGCGCGCGAGATTGAGAAATAATCTCAGTCGTCTGCCGGGTTTTGATCGGACGGTCACACTGATTAGTAACCCTATGAGTAATCGATCACTTGTAAGAGTATCCGTCCCCATATATATATATATATATATATTTTTATATATACAATAAGGGTCAACGTTTTAATTTTTTTTTTAAATGGGGGATAACCTAAAAGACAAAACCCAGATAAGGTCGTCTCATGCCAATCCTTGGATTCTCGGATTTAAATTTTGCATACAGGTCAAGTTGGCAACTGAATTCGTGATTGCTATGGATGGTTTAATTCCCATGGCAATGATTGCCGCCATCTCTCTCGTGTATGCGCCATCTGACGACTGTCATTGCTATTTTCCAAATCCGCGCCATCCACCCTTATCTCTCTCTATCTCCCTGTCAGTAATGCCACCCCATCACCATACGATCTCCCCCTTTCTTTGTCTCTCTCTTATTGTGATCCTCACCTACCACCCATTCCTCGCAATCCCCCTCCCCAATTCTGTGTCTCTCTCTATCAGTTCGCCTGCACTATCTCTCCTCTGATTCTATCTCCTCTCTCTGAATTTGTCTCTTCTACGCCCCCTTCAGTTAAGCCCCCCTTCTTTTCTCCGATTCTATCTCTCTCACTCACACTCTCTCTTTCTCTTTGTGTTCT
>CANTAL010000008.1:2655000-2670000 GCA_947650365.1 Chamaelirium japonicum
TCTGGGTGGCTACGCGGGTTAATCGGATTAGGGCTGATAAACGGAACTTTCGGTGTATCACCGGAACAGTTAATCAGGGATCTGGTTAGAGCTGGAGATCTCGAACCCTGAAGGTTCCACACTATCATTGCGTATAGAAATTATTCCCCGACCTGGTTGGATACGTTGGATGCCAAGTAGCGCGATGAAGCACAAGCCCGAAGCCTAAGAACCTAATTTGCATGTGTTATGGGCCATAGGGGTATTTTGATAAATACTAAAACATGGCTCAGAATATATTGAATATGGATCTTAGAATGAGTGGAATAATTCCAGGAGCTCATAGGCGCTGATGAAACTCGATTCCGAGTAGCGCACCTCACTCAGTCTCTCTTTCAGTTTTTCACTTTTCGTGAAGGGCGTTTTCGTCCAGGCTTCACGATAGACATTGGAAACCCTAAAAACCGACCCCCTCTCATCCTAATCTAATTAGGGCCGGCCCTAGCTTGTGTATGGCACTAGGAGACCAGCCCTATATGTATAGAGGAGGGGGAGGGGCAGCTTTTAGTGCCTCTCCTCTCCAAAATCCGAACCTCTCCCTCTATCCCTCTCTTTTGTGGTTTCGGCCAAGGAAGAAAGAGAAAGAAGAAGGAAGAAGAAGGAGGAAGGAAGGAGAAGGAAGAAGAGAGAAAGAGAAGGAGGAGATCTTGTGGCTAGCCATCGTCTTCGCAATGAATTCCTCAATCGGCTCATAATCCTTGCACTCAGAGACGGGATTTCGAGGATTTCTCAATTTGCAAAGGACAATGTACTATCCGACAGCTTCCCTTGCGATTCATATGCGGATTCATATGCGGTTCATCATCGTTCCGTTCTCTCCAGATGATCAGTCAAGGTTTGTGTTGTAGCTCGTGTGTCCTTAGCGTGGATTTTCTGTATTAACATTAATAAAGATGACTTTGGTTATTGCATTCATTAGAATACTACTCTAGTATATGATAATACTCATATAATAAAAGGACCCTAGGGAACACAGTAGGCCACTGAGGCACGTGGAGGATCCATGCTTGGGAGGCCCAGTGGACCAGTTCTGTGTAGACCTAAAACTAGTTCACAGCTTAGGTGATGCTGGTCGCTTCACCAAGAACAAGCTGTTGGCAGGTAGAGGATGTGGTGAAGTCTCCACCACGGGAACGTGGGATTCCCATTCACCTGACCAAGCATGATGATCGTGTTAAACAGGAACCAAGACGGTGCACAGTTCAGTGATTCAGATACTGGTTCATAAACCGTCTTACTACTATAGATAATCTATCCAATACCACGGTACATTGGGTTACCGGCTGGCGCTTGAGTGACATGTAATCCCTACAGGTTATCCAACGTCCAGTGATGGATGCGTGCGTTTTGATGAGTCAATCTGTCTACACAGTTAACCCAGGCCTGGTGGTTGTCAGTATGACTAACGATGTTCCGGATGCTAGGCATAGCACCGGAAGGTGTGTGGTGTTATAGATGACAAGTCATAAAACCCTAGTCAGATGATCGATCGGGATCTGACAGTGCTCCCCACCGCCCTAGTCGTATCATGGCACCAGTAATAGGAGGGACTGAGGATTATTGGAGTATAGTAGAGAACAGGGTTACGAGGTAGTAACATAAGTTTAGGATCACTAGAGTTCAACTCGCATCGCACTCTGGATGGATACGCGGGTTAATCGGATTAGAGCTGATTAACGGAACTTTCGGTGTGTTACCGGAACAGTTCATCAGGGATCCAGTTGCAGCTAGAGATCCCGAACCCTGAAGGTTCCACCCTGTCATTGCATATAGGAATTGTTCCCCAACCTAGTTGGATACGTTGGATGCGAAGTAGCGCGATGTAGCGTAAGCCCGGAGCCTAAGAACCTAATTCACATATATTACGGGCCGTAGGGGTATTTTGGTAAATTCTGAAATATGGCTCAGAACACATTGAATATAGATCTTAGATTGAGCAGAATACTTCCAGGAGCTCACAGGCACTGACGAAATTCGATTCCGAGTAGCGCACCTCACTCAGTCTCTCTTTCAGTTTTCCGCTTTTCGTGAAGGGCGTTTTCGTCCGGGCTTCACGATTGACACCCGGAATCCCTAAAAACTGCCCCCCCTTATCCCTATCCACCTAGGGGATGGACCAAGCCTTCTTGGAGCCATAGGAGACCGACCCTATATAGGAATAGGAAGAGGGAGGGGCCGGCCTAATGGTTCCTCTCCTATAGGAAATCCGAACTTCCCCTTTTAGCTCCTCCTTTGTGGTTTCGGCCAAGGAAAAGAGAGGAAGAAGAAGGGAGAAGGAAGAGGAAGGAAGGAGAAGAAAGAAGAGAGAGAGAGGAGGAGGAGATCTCGTGGCTCGCTATCATCTTCGCAACGGATTCCTCCGCCGGCTCGAAATCCTTGCACTCAGGACGGGATTTCGAGGATTCTTCAATTCGCAAAGGACAAGGTACTATCCGACAGTTTCCCTTGCGATTCAAGTGCAGTTCTTTATCATTCCATCATCTCTGGATCATAGATCCAAAAGGTATGATGAATCTAAACACCTAACTAGATGCATGCATGTCTCCCATAGATCGTAATATGCCTCTAGGGTGTCCGCACATATGCTAAGATCATAGATTTGCATGTAGATTGTTTTATAGCGTAATTGTAATGAAACATACACCGTATGATCTTTGGATCTTTCTTTTGCTTCCGCTGTGACTCCGATAAGCGGATCCAAATACAACAATTGGTATCAAAGCATGCTTTGGTGTATATTTCATGCATGAATTCGTGAAAACATCATGTGAATATATGATGGCATATGTTTTCGTCAGGGTTCGGCGTAGATCATGCATATGGATTGTGCTATGTATCGTCTTTTTGCAGGTGCTGTGCTGAATAGTAATCTGTGATTGCATGCATCCGGGGTTCGGACCCCGGATTTATTTTTTGCATTGATTATTATTGACTGTGGATTTTAAGGCTCTAGATGGACGAGGGTGGGGGTTTACCATCCTCGGTTCCCTGGCCATGTTTCTAGGATTGTCTTTTTTTCTTTCTAGCGAAATTATACACGAACGAGCATTTGCTCGGAGCGTGTTAGTTTTTTGGTCACAGGAATAAGGAGATGATGCTTCATCCACGGTTCGGGCAAGCGGTACCATGGCGTGCAAAGACCCGGCAAAAGCGTGTACGTTGGCGATGATGGGGATCGTCGTCAGAGATCGTGCAGAACAAAAGAGCAGGATATCTTGGCTGTGCTATTCAGGTTCAGGGGTCGGACCCTGGACTTGATTCAGTTTGGATGTGTTTTTCTGTTAATTCTCTTTTCTTATTGTTTAGAGAACCCCAATGATAATTTTATTATCTTGCTTATGAGTTTGTCTCTAGATCAGGCTTAGGGTTAGTACTACGATTATGGATTCATCGGTGTCTCTATATGATTCTAGCACGTGCGAATCTGGTGGCTAGCTAAAAGGAAAGGTGTTAACCGCCCTCGTGGTAGTTCAGGTAGCCGAGTACTGTGCACCGAGATAGACGCAGTGTTAGATTAGTTTTGAGATAATTAACTAATGTCTCCATAAGAAGTATGACAACCCTAGTGGGATGACCTTTCCCTACGTGGTCCTAGCGACCTAGTTAGGTTAGGATTTCACTGTATGATACCCGTTTCTAGATGACGTTTGATGGTAGTATGAACTCATCGTGATTTGGTTATGCCACCATTAGGTTGAGGTCCGGTGGAGGTTATCGGATGTCCCTATTTGGCCAGCATCGAAACCTGTAATGAGATGAGGTCTACTATGACATCAGGCATCAAATTGTGAACGAGGCATCATCGTAGTGGGAGTCCTTTCCACGTTGACCTTAGGCTAGGCTCCAGATCTTAGGATTATGGGCAAACTAGTGAAGTATCGGGATCCTTGGAATCTATGTAATGTGATCCTTGTAAGAAAGGCAAAAGCTGAGTATTCAAGGTAGGGACTATGATATTTTCCGAGGATACTAATGCTTTGCGGGAGGGTTTGTAATCCTAGTGGGAGCACGATAGGCCTGGGTCTAAGTCTAGGAGGTCGTGACCTTACTAGATATGCATAAAACCTCATAAAGGAGGGATGTGTAAGAGGTTCCCTCCAAAGGGGTTCCCCTGGCCTCCACAATCAACCAGCTAAGGGTCTGGGTGGGAGGTACGCAGTTCGATATTCCCACCTGGTGAGAGCTGTGTTTCCTTCCATGCTGGTTCACCTAGTGGTTTTCTTCGGGACATGGAGAATGCCGGTGGCAGTGGGTGACGGTTTTTTCCTGCATCGCGGGAGCCTATGAACCCCCTTATCGACACCACCTAGATTTGTGGGAAGCATCCGAAAGCTTGTGTGAAGCCGCTGTTGTTGCGCACGTGGGTCACATAAAGCTAGCCAAAAGGAGACTGGGAGGTCTTTCAGTTTACCTTGGGTAATTCTGATGAAGACTGGGTTGTAAAAACCCTATTGGCAGAAGCGGTTTCATGCTCTCATCGAGATACTGTCACCAATTCAAGGCCGATAGTCTCAGTGCTCCAGTTCAGGGAATTTAGATTCCTGGATGTCTCCACTTGAGGTGGTGAAGACATAGCGGCTGGAGTAGACATTATCTATTTCTAAATTTCATGAAATAGATTATAGTAGACCCTAATTTTGCTTTAAACCATTGTTTACAGAAATCATGATTACGCTCGACCCCCTTGCCTCCATACTTAATTATAAGAAACTTACGGGACCAAACTACGAGGACTGGAAGCGTAACCTGATGCTCGTCCTAAGGGTTGGCAAATACACAATTACCGTAAGTACCCCTCAACCGGCCATGCCGGGACCAAGTGCAACTGAGGCCCAGTTAAAGGAATAGAAAGAATGGTTAGATGCTGATGAGATGTGCAAGTGCTACATAGTGGCATCCTTGCAGACTGTCCTTCAGAAGCAAGTCGAAGACATGGCTTTTGCTTCAGACATGATGCTCTACCTAAAGGAAATGTTCGAGGGTCGTAGTCGGGTAACTCGTTACCTGACCATCAAGAAATTGGTGTCCACGAAGATGACAGAGGGAACTTTAGTTCGGGATCATATGCTGAAATTGTTTGGCTATGTGAACGAGCTTGGTTCCTTCGATGTAATCTTGGATGCAGAGATCCAGACCGACATTTTCCTTGCGTCTCTGTCAGGAGCGTTTGAGGGCTTCGTTACCAACTTTAACCTTAACTGGTTGGAGATGTCTAACGCAGAGCTCCTAGCGGAGCTCCAGGCGGCAGAGGACGGGATGAAGGCAGGAGCCCAATCCCTGAATGTAGAGCGGAATTCTTCTCTGAAAGCCAAGGGTAAGTTTCAAAAAATAAAGTCTAAGAAGCCCGTCAAGATGGGCCAGATGCAGTTGCAGGTTCCTAAGCAGAATGGTCCGGCAAAGCCCAAAGGTAAATGTTTCCGATGCGGCAAGAAGGGGCACTGGAAGGACGACTACCGCGCGGCTCCAAGAAGGCTCAGACAGGTATATCTCAAATCCACATAGTGGAATCCCTAGTAGCATCCAGTTGTTCTCCAGTCTCATGGATTATGGATTCTGGTTCCACTAACCATGCTTGCAATAATTTGCAGGGGTTCAAGGAGACAAGAAAACTGGGTGATGGGAAGATAATCCTAAGCATGAGAACTGAGGCCGTAGTAGAGGCTGAAGTAGTTGGAGATGTCGTCTTGCAGTTTCTTGATGGAAGAAGTTTATTACTTAGAGACATACTTTATGTACCGTCCTTGAGACGAAATTTAATTTCTGTTTCCTTATTGAATAATGAAGGTTTTTCAGTTTTATTTGTTGCTTCTGGTGTGTCAATTAAATTGAATGGTTCCTTTGTTTGTAAGGGAAAGATACATAATGGTCTCTATGTAATTAACTCCAATCATAAGCAGAATAACATAACTAAAGCTTGTGTGATTAATTCATCTAAAAGGAAAAATCCCTCAGATAATCCAACACTCCTTTGGCATCTAAGGCTTGGACACATAGCCTCAGACGGGATTCACAGGTTGGTTAAGGTAGGACTCTTAAGTCCAAATATTTCATAAAGCCTACCGACGTGTGAGTCTTGCCTGGAAGACAATATGACTAAAAGGTCTTTCCGAGCCAAAGGTAGCAGATCTAAGGAGGTATTGGAGTTGGTACACACTGATGTATATGGGCCCATAAGTATCCGTGCTATAGGAGGCTTCGAGTATTTCATCACTTTCATGGATGATCACTCGAGGTTTGGATACATATACCTAATGCGGCGGAAGTCTGAATCTTTTGATAAGTTCAAGGAGTTCAGAGCTGAAGCAGAAAAGCAGACGGGTAAAAGTATCAAGTCTCTTCGATCGAATCGAGGAGGCGAATACCTATCAGATGAATTTATTGGGTACCTACATGAGCATAGGATCGTATCCCAGTTGATTGCACCAGGGATACCGCAACAAAACGGTGTATCTGAGAGGAGAAACCGAACCTTGTTAGACATGGTTCGGACTATGATGAGTTATGCAACATTGCCACCTAGTTTTTGGGGATATGCCTTAGAGACGACAGCATACACTTTGAACTTTGTTCCATCAAAGTCAGTACCCCTAACCCCTTGGGAGCTGTGGTTGAAGCGAAAGCCAAGCCTACAACACTTTAGGATTTGAGGTTGTCCAGCACATGTGCGGAAGGACAAGCGAGATAAGATAGAGTCAAAAACTATGGTATGTCTGTTCGTTGGGTATCCAAAAGGGACAAAGGGTGGTTTGTTTTATGATCCTGAGGATAGAAAGGTTATCGTCTCGACGAACGCCGTATTCCTGGAGTAGAATTATTTAATAGACCATAAGCCCTCCAGTAAAGTAGTTCTTGAAGAATTGCTTGGTACTGATAGGAATACACAGACAGAAAACGTAGTTGGAGACAATACCACTAAGACAAACGATACTGTAGAATCGACTCCTATGGAACCACCATAGGCTCGTCGCAGTGGGAGGACCACCAGTGCTCCTGATAGATACATTGAAGAAGCTTTTATGGTAGATCCAGAGTTTCAGGAGAATGATCCTCTAAACTATGACGAATTGATGGTATCCTCTGACCATGCAGCATTGCAGGAATCCATGGAGGCAGAACTGACATCGACGTCCCAAAATTCGGTCTATACACTTGTAACACCACCTCACAACATTAAACCTGTTGGGTGTAAGTGGGTGTACAAAAGGAAAAGAGGTCCGGATGGTACCGTTGAGACTTACAAAGCTAGACTAGTCGCTAAGGGTTATACCCAGCGAGAAGGGATCGACTATGACGAAACCTTTTCGCCAGTGGCTATGCTTAAGTCTATCCGGATCCTCTTGTCCATTACAGCCCATTATGATTGGGAGATCTGACAAATGGATGTCAAGACCGCATTCCTCAACAGGGATTTGGAAGAAGACATCTATATGTCTCAACCTCCAGGCTTTGTCGCAAAAGGTCAGGAAGGTCTGGTGTGCAAGTTGCAAAGGTCCATTTATGGACTGAAGGAAGCATCCAGAAGTTGGAACATGCGTTTTGATCAGGCTATCCAGTCTTATGGATTTGAGCAGAACGTGGATAAACGATGTGTTTATAAAAGGAGCGATAAGACTGCAGTAGTTTTTTTAGTGCTTTACATAGACGATATCCTACTCATCGGAAACGATATTGGAACATTGTCTACAGTGAAGGTGTGGTTATCCTCTTAATTTGACATGAAAAACCTGGGTGAAGCGAGTTATGTTCTGGCGATCAAGGTAATTTGAGATCGCTAGAACAAGACTCTCTCGCTGTCATAGTCAGCCTACATAGATACTATCTTGGTCAGATTCAGTATGCACATCTCTAAGAAGAGACTGGTTTCATTCAGATATAGAATGAAATTGTCTAAGGATCAGGGTCTTAAGACTCCTAAGGAAAGGGCAGAGATGTAAAAGATACCTTATGCTTCGGCAGTAGGAAGTCTAATGTATGCCATGTAGTGCACGAGACCAGATATATGCTATGCAGTAGGCATGATGGATAGGTATCAGTCAAATCCGGGTCTAGGGTACTGGACTGCTGTGAAAAATATACTCAAGTATCTCCGTAGGATGAGAGATTATGAGTTAGTTTACTCTTCACAGGAACTGATGCCGATTGGATATACGGATTCTGACTTTGCGTCAGATCCGGAATCCAGGAGATCGACATCAGGGTTTCTGTTTTTATTAGGAGGAGGAGCTGTCAGTTGGAGGAGCGTGAAGCAGGGATGCATCGCGAATTCGACGACAGAGACTGAGTACGTTGCAGTGTGCGAAGCAGCTAAGGAGGCGGTGTGGCTCAAGAAGTTCCTCACGGACTTAGGATGCGTACCGGGAGCTCAAGATCCTATTGTCATTTACTGTGACAATAGTGGAGCGGTAGCACAATCCAAGGAGCCAAGATATCACCAGAAAAGCAAGCATATCGAGCAGAAATACTACATTATCCGGGACTTGTAGAAGCGAAGGGAGGTTGAAGTGACTCAGGTGGCGTCTGCAGATAACATGGCGGACCCTTTCACAAAAGCGTTACCGACCAAGGCTTTTGAGAAGCACGTGGATGCTATGGGAGTTAAGACTGTTGTTCCCCGCTAGGCCAAGTGGGAGATTGTTGTAGCTCGTGTGTCCTTAGCGTGGATTTTCTGTATTAACATTAATAAAGATGACTTTGGTTATTGTATTCATTAGAATACTACTCTGGTATATGATAATACTCATATAATAAAAGGACCCTAGGGAACACAGTAGGCCATTGAGGCGCATGGAGGATCCATGCTTGGGAGACCCAGTGGACCAGTTCTGTATAGACCTAGAACTAGTTCACAGCTTAGGTGATGCCGGTCGCATCACCGAGAACAAGCTGTTGGCAGGTAGAGGATGTGGTGAAGTCTCCACCACGGGAATGTGGGATTCCCATTCACCTGATCAAGCACGATGATCGTGTTGAACAGGAACCAAGACGGTGTACAGTTCAGTGATTTAGACACTAGTGCATAAACCATCTTACTACTATAGATAATCTGTCCTTAACCCTGATGGACCATGTTCATTGGGTCAACCAGTTGTGTGGTGCTTTGATGTGCCAATGTATGCGGACATTCCATAGTCCAATACCACGATACGTTGGGTTATCCGACTGGTGCTTGAGTGACATGTAATCCCTACAGGTTATCTGACGTCCAGTGATGGATGGGTGCGTTTTGATGAGTCAATCTGTCTATACAGTTAACCCAAGCCTGGTGGTTGTCAGTATGACTGACGATGTTCCGGATGCTAGGCATAGCACCGGAGGGTGTGTGGTGTTATAGATGACAAGTCATCAAACCCTAGTCAGATGATCGATCGGGATCTGACGGTACTCTCCACCGCCCGAGTCGTATCATGGCACCAGTAATTAGAGGGACTGAGGATTATCGGAGTATAGTAGAGAACAGGGTTATGAGGGAGTAACATAAGTTTAGGATCACTAGAGTTCAACTCGCGTCGCACTCTGGGTGGCTACGCGGGTTAATCGGATTAGAGCTGATTAACGGAACTTTCGGTGTGTCACCGGAATAGTTAATCAGGGATCCGGTTGTAGCTAGAGATCCCAAACCCTGAAGGTTCCACCCTGTCATTGTGTATAGAAATTGTTCCCCGACCTAGTTCTATATGTTGGATGTGAAGTAGCGCGATGGAGCGCAAGCCCGGAGCCTAAGAACCTAATTCACATGTGTTACGGGCCATGGGGGTATTTAGGTAAATACTGAAATATGGCTCAGAACATGTTGAATATGGATCTTAGATTGAGCGCAAGCACTAACAGAATTTGATTCCGAGTAGCGCACCTCACTCAGTCTCTCTTTCAGTTTTCCGCTTTTCGTGAAGGGCGTTTTTGTCCGGGCTTCACGATAGACACCCGGAATCCCTAAAAACCGCCCCCCCTTATCCCTATCCACCTAGGGGCCGGCCCAAGCCTCCTTGGAGCCATGGGAGACTGACCTTATATAGGAATAGGGAGAGGGAGGGGCTGGCCTAATGGTTCCTCTCCTATAGGAAATCCGAACTTCCCCTTTTAGCTCCTCCTTTATGGTTTCGGCCAAGGAAAATAGAGGAAGAAGAAGGGAGAAGGAAGAGGAAGGAAGGAGAAGGAAGAAGAGAGAGAGAGGAGGAGGAGATCTCGTGGCTCGCCATCGTCTTCGCAACGGATTCCTCCGTCGGCTCGAAATCCTTGCACTCAGAGACGAGATTTCGAGGATTCTTCAATTCGCAAAGGACAAGGTGCTATCCGACAGTTTCTCTTGCGATTCAAGTGCGGTTCTTCATCATTCCGTCATCTCCGGATCATAGATCCAAAAGGTATGATGAATCTAAACACCTAAATAGATGCATGCATGTCTCCCGTAGATCGTAGTATGCCTCTAGGGTGTTCGCACATATGCTAAGATCGTAGATTTGCATGTAGATTGTTTTATAGCGTAATTGTAATGAAACATACACCGTATGATCTTCGGATCTTTCTTTTGCTTTCGCTGTGACTCCGATAAGCGGATCCAAATATAACAATTTTGATACATATACCTCATGTGGCGATAGTCTGAATCCTTTGATAAGTTCAAGGAGTTCAGAGCTGAAGCAGAAAAGCAGACGGGTAAAAGTATTAAGTCTCTTCGATCGGATCGAGGAGGCTAATACCTATCGGATGAATTTATTGGGTACCTGCGTGAGCATGGGATCGTATCCCAGTTGACTACACTAGGGACACCGTAACAAAATGGTATATCTGAGAGGAGAAACCGAACTTTGTTAGACATGGTTCAGACTATGATGAGTTATGCCATATTGCCACCTAGTTTTTGGGGATATGCCCTAGAGACGGCATCATATACTTTGAACTTTGTTCCATCAAAGTCAGTACCCCTAACTCCTTGGGAGCTGTGGTTGAAGCGAAAGCCAAGTCTACAACACTTTAGGATTTGGAGTTGTCCAGCACATGTACGGAAGGACAAGCGAGATAAGATGGAGTCAAAAACTAAGGTATGTCTATTCGTTGGGTATCTAAACGGGACAAAGGGTGGTTTATTTTATAATCTTGAGGATAGAAAGGTTGTCGTCTCGACGAACGCCGTATTCCTGGAGCAAGATTATTTAATAAACCATAAGCCCACCAATAAAGTAGTTCTTGAAGAATTGCTTGGTACGGATGGGAGTACACAAACAGAAAATATAGTGGGAGCCGATACCACTAAGATAAACGATATTGTAGAATCGACTCCTATGGAACCATCGCAGGCTCGTCGCAGTGGGAGGACCACAAGTGCTCCTGATAGATACATTGGAGAAGCCTTTATGGTAGATCCAGAGTTTTAGGAGGATGATCCTCTGAACTATGACGAAGCGATGGTATCCTCTGACCATGCAACATGGCAGGAAGCCATAGAGGCAGAACTGACATCGATGTCCCAAAACTCGGTATGGATACTTGTAACACCACCTCACAACATTAAACCTGTTGGGTGTAAGTGGATGTACAAAAGAAAAAGAGGTCCGGATGGTACCGTTAAGACTTACAAAGCTAGACTAGTCGCTAAGGGTTATACCCAGCGAGAAGGGATCGACTATGACGAAACCTTTTCGCCAGTGGCTATGCTTAAGTCTATCCGGATTCTCTTGTCCATTGCAGCCCATTATGATTGGGAGATCTAGCAAATGGACGTCAAGACCATATTCCTCAACGGGGATTTGGAAGAAGACATCTATATGTCTCAGCCTCCAGGCTTTGTCGCAAAAGGTCAAAAAAGTCTGGTGTGCAAGTTGCAAAGGTCCATTTATGGACTGAAGCAAGTATCCAGAAGTTGGAACATGTGTTTTGATCAGGCTATCCAGTCTTATAGATTTGAGCAGAACGTGGATGAACCATGTGTTTATAAAAGGAGCGATAACACTACAGTAGTTTTTCTAGTGCTTTACGTAGACGATATCCTGCTCATTGGAAACGATATTGGAACGTTTGTCTACAGTGAAGGTGTGGTTATCCTCTCAATTTGCATAAAAGACCTTGGTAAAGCGAGTTATGTTCTGGGGATCAAGGTAACTCGAGATCGCCAGAACAAGACTCTCTCGCTGTCACAGTCAGCCTACATAGATACTATCTTGGTCAGATTCAGTATGCACAACTCGAAGAAGGGACTGGTTCCATTTAGACATGGAATGAAGTTGTCCAAGGATTAGGGTCCTAAGACTCCTGAGGAGAGGGCAGAGATGTAGAAGATACCTTATGCTTCGGCTGTAGGGAGTCTGATGTATGCTATACAGTGCACGAGACCAGATATATGCTATGCAGTAGGCATGATGGGCAGGTATCAGTCAAATCCGGGTCCAGGGCACTGGATTGCTGTGAAAAGTATACTCAAGTATCTCCGTAGGACGAGAGATTATGAGTTAGTTTACTCTTCACAGGAACTGATACCGATTGGATATACGGATTCTGACTTTGCGTTAGATCCGAAATCCAGGAGATCGACATTAGGGTTTGTGTTTTCATTAGGAGGAGGAGCTGTCAGTTAGAGGAGCGTGAAGCAGGGATGCATCGTGGATTCGACGACAGAGGCTGAGTACGTTGCGACGTGCGAAGCAGCTAAGGAGGCGGTGTGGCTTAAGAAGTTCCTTACGGAACTAGGATGCGTACCAGGAGCTCAAGATCCTATTGTCCTTTACTGTGACAATAGTGGAGCGATAGCACAATCCAAGGAGCCAAGATATCACCAGAAGAGCAAGCATATCGAGCGGAAATACTACATTATCCGGGACTTGCAGAAGCGAGGGGAGGTTGCAGTGACTCAGGTGGCGTCTGCAGATAACATGGCGGACCCTTTCACAAAGGCGTTACTGACCAAGGCTTTTGAGAAGCACATGGATGCCATGGGAGTTAAGACTGTTGTTCCCCGCTAGGCCAAGTGGGAGATTGTTGTAGCTCGTGTGTCCTTAGCGTGGATTTTCTGTATTAACATTAATAAAGATGCCTTTCGTTATTGCTTTAATTAGAATACTATTATGGTATATGTTAATACACATATAATAAAGGACCCTAGGGGACACAGTAGGCCACTGAGGCGCATGGTGGATCCATGCTTGGGAGACCCAGTGGACCAGTTATGTGTAGACCTAGAACTAGTTCACAACTTAGGTGATGCTGATCGTTTCACCGAGAACAAGTTGTTGGCAGGTAGAGGATGTGGTGAAGTCTCTACCACGGGAATGCGGGATTCCCATTCACCTGACCAAGCACGATGATCATGTTGAATAGAAACCAAGACGGTGCACAATTCAGTGATTCAGACACTAGTGCATAAACCGTCTTACTACTATAGATAATCTGTCCTTAACCCTGAGGGACCATGTACACTGGGTCAACTAGTTGTGTGGTGCTTTGATGTGTCAACATGTGCGGACCTTCCATAGTCCAATACCATGGTACGTTGGGCTACCCGGCTGGCGCTTGAGTGACATGTAATCCCTACAGGTTATCCGACGTCCAGTGTTGGATGGGTGTATTTTGATAAATCGATCTGTCCACACAGTTAACCCAGGCCTGGTGGTTATCAATATGACTGACGATATTCTGGGTACTAGGCATAGCACCGGAAGGTGTGTGGTATTATAGATGACAAGTCATCAATTCCTAGTCAGATGATCGATCGGGATCTGACGGTGCTCCCCACCGCCCGAGTTGTATCATGACACCAGTAATAGGAGGGACTAAGGATTATCGGAGTATAGTAGAGAACAGGGTTACGAGGGAGTAACATAAGTTTAGGATCACTAGAGTTCAACACGCGTCGCACTCTGGGTGGCTACGCGGGTTAATCGGATTAGGGCTGATTAATGAAACTTTCGGTGTGTCACCGGAATAGTTAATCAGGGATCCGGTTGGAGCTAGAGATCCCGAACCCTGAAGGTTCTACCCTGTCGTTGCATATAGGAATTGTTCCCCGACTTAGTTTGATACGTTGGATGCGAAGTAGCACGATGGAGCGTAAGCTCGGAGCCTAAAATCCTAATTCGCATGTGTTGCGGGCCGTAGGGGTATTTTGGTAAATACTAAAATATGGCTCAGAACATATTACATATGGATCTTATAATGAGCGGAATAATTTCAGGAGCTCATAGGCACTGACGGAACTCGATTCTGAGTAGCGCACATCACTCAGTCTCTCTTTCAGTTTTTCACTTTTCGTGAAGGGCGTTTTCGTCCAGGCTTCACGATAGACATTGGAAACCCTAAAAACCGACCCCCCCTCATCCTAATCTAATTAGGGCCGGCCCTATCTTGCGTATGGCACTAGGAGACCGGCCCTATATGTATAGAGGAGGGGGAGGGGCCGGCTTTTAGTGCCTCCCCTCTCCAAAATTCGAACCTCTCCCTCTCTCCCTCTCTTTTGTGGTTTCGGCCAAGGAAGAAAGAGGAAGAAGGAGGAAGGAAGGAGAAGTAAGAAGAGAGAAAGAGAAGGAGGAGATCTCGTGGCTCGCCATCGTCTTCGCAACGAATTTCTCCTTCCGCTCGTAATCCTTGCACTCAGAGACGGGATTTCGAGGATTCCTCAATTTGCAAAGGACAAGATGCTATCCGACAGCTTCCCTTGTGATTCATGTGCGGTTCATCATCGTTTCGTTCTCTCCGGATCATAGATCCAAAAGGTATGATGATTCTAAACACCTAACTAGATGCATTCATGTCTTCCGTAGATCGTAGTATGCCTCTAGGGTGTTCGCAGATATGCTAAGATCATAGATTTGCATGTAGATTGTTTTGTAGAATTAATTGTAATGAAACATACACCGTATGATCTTCAGATCTATCTTTTGCTTCCGCTGCGACTCTGATAAGCGGATCCAATTCCAACATCTATCTCCCCCTTCCTCCAGGCCACCTTGTAGATAAAGGATTTCTCCACCCTTC